>CAUYRT010087041.1:0-17733 GCA_963574885.1 Lepilemur ruficaudatus | reverse complement strand
ACTCCTGGGCTCAAGTGATCCTTCTGCCTCAGCCTCCGGAGTAGCTGGGACTACAGGCATGCGCCACCATGCCTGGCTAACTTTTTCTATATATATTTAGTTGACCAATTAATTTCTTTCTATTTATAGTAGAGGCGAGGTCTCACTCTTGCTCAGGCTGGATTCGAACTCCTGACCTTGAGCGATCCGCCCGCCTCGGCCTCCCAGAGTGCTAGGATTACAGGCGTGAGCCACTGCACCCGGCCTGTAATTTTTATCTTTAAGTCAACTTTTAAAACAACTTAAAAGGAGAAAAACACAGCTTTTACGTTTATGCATGCGTGTATCAATTCTGAAATTCTTCTGTGTTCCACCTGTTGTAATTACTCTTTAGCCTGAAGAATTATTTTTACCATTTCTTACGATGCAAGTCTGCTGGCAGTGACTTACATCAGCCTCCCTCATTGTAAAATGGTTTACCTTACCTTCCTTCATTTTAATGGATAATTTCCCTGGAGACAGATTCTAAATTATTAGATGTTTTCCCTTTTCTTTCGACCCTCAAAAGAAGTTCTTCGTACGTCAGTGATTTTTTCCTCTGGCTACTCTTAGAATTTCCTTTTGTCTCTTGTTTTCAGTTCATGATGGGCTTAGGTGTGGATCTCTCTGGATTTGCCGAGCGTCTCGTACCCACAGGTTGATTTGGGAAGTTTCCCCTTTCCTCGCACGCTTTTCTGCTCCCTGCTGTCTCTGCTGTCCCGAGACCTGACCGCCGGCCTTTTGAAGTTGGCCCACAGGGCAGATTTTTGTGTTTTTCCCCCGAGCTCTAGTTCGAACAGTTTCTGTGGATACGTTTCCAAGCATGATCACCTTTCCTCAGCACCCTCCAGCCTGTCGTCAGCCCGCCAAACGCACGGTTGCAATGTCAGCTCTGGCCGCTGTGATCTCTGACGTCCCCCTGGCTGCCTTCCCCGACCTGCTTTACCTGCCCCTCACCTCATCTGCTCGCTCACTCTTTCCTTCCCCCACAAATCTTTAGATATCGCTGCAGCAATCTCTCTCAAAGTCTCATCTTCCGGCTCCAATTCTGGAGCCAGAAAACCACTTGTGAATTTTTTTTCAATCTTCTCTGTGAGGCTCACGTTTCTTTGCACAGCTCCTCATTTTGACGGTGCAGAGAACACAGCAAACAGAAAGGCAGGCATGGACTGGGAAACATTCTCATGATGTCCTGGTATTTCTTGTTTCCGGAGGAAGAGAGCGTCGTGTGAACCAGAGCATGCTGCTCCCCTGCTCGGGTCCAGAGAGCCAAGCCCCCAGCCCCCGGCCCGGGCGGCCCCCAGAGCCTGGTCTCTGCTGCTCCACGCGGGCCAGGCTCTTGTCACTGACAGACGATTGGTCTAGGAGGAGGGTGGACCCGGCCGAGTCCGGCCCTGGCCCCCAGGCAGCGTGAGAACGGGCAGGCTGTGCAAACGCCGTTTCCAGTCCCTGCTCCGCTGCCTCTCCCTGTCTTTTCTCCGTGAAGTTGGTGTCGAGCCATGGATAGTTTTCAGCATAAACAAAATACTGTTTCATCTGGTGATGTTCCAGCTTCTAATCCATCCCACCACGTCCACCGTTGCTCGCAGCTTGGCTGAACTCGCCTTGACCTTGGAGAGGCCAGCGTCCTGTGAGAGGTTTGCCTTCCTGCCGCGAGGATTGGAGAGCCCGGGTTTGTCCCCAGGAAGCCTCTGTGGCTCTGGGACAATCGACGAAGGGTCCTTTCACCCAAATCAGCCCAGCGGTGCCTCTGGTATCCACCACGCTTAGTTTCTCACGGACAAGCGTAGCTTCTCTGCAGCCGCTGTTGTTTTAACGCTGTCTGTTGTTTCCATAATCAAGAATCATCAGTACATATTATTCTACAATATCAAGGCATGATGTAAGAACATACACCAACATTACGCATTTCATGTAACGAAACCGGCCGTTCATGGATACAGGCAACAACGCTTTCAATCGTCTTGTTTTATGTTTGCTATTGTGAATACCGAGCAAGGAGCAACGCATTTTGAACGGACTTGTCTGGACACTGTTCGGAGCTCTGCGTGGTGAGGGTGGCAGGTGACGACAGAGGGGGTGGCTGCTGTTACAATAGACTCTACATAATCAAAGATGAGCTCGAGAGCGTCAGTATTTACCAAAGCAGCTGTGGCTGCACCTCGGTTTGTTAGGTCGCCATGGTGACGGGGTCAGGATGGTGGTCCCATCCCACGTGGGCCAGTCAGCTTCGCTCTGCTCTCAGGTCACACGTGCCCTTCCCCCTCCCACGGAGGATCTTGGCTGACGCCACCACAGAGACGTGTTAGGTGACAGGGTGTAAATAGAGCAGAGCCAGCCCACCTGTGAGTCACGCCTTTCCAGGCCCTGTCTTTGCACAGACTGGTATTTTTTCTGTTGAATCCAAATTCACCCTTCAAAACTCTGATTCTACGCAAAGTAAGTTGACGTACGTGGTGGTGGGTGAAGAGCCTACTCGATGACACAAAATACAGCACTTCAGTCCGAAGGAACATTGTCTTTGTGTTGCTAAATCGCATCTGTGTTAAGGAACGTTTGAGGCTGTTTTCTCGGGGCCTCTCGTCGCTTGCTGTTGGGTTGATGTTTCTCTAAAGACTGTACGTACCGTAAGTTCATCGTTTCTATTTGAAAAGTTATTTTTAAAATGACTGTTGAGTTTTTACTTATTAGAATAAGAATGAGAATATTAGTGCTAAAATGATGGATGTTGTTATAATGTCCATGTTAGTTTTACTAGTGTGCTACCAAATGATTCAAAAATCAAAGTATATGGATATTGAGACCTAATCTTGCTTTAAAGAATGGTGGCGGTTCAGTGCCCCCATAGTGCTTAGAAAGGAGTGAAGACAAGGATACCGTTTGTAGATGCCGCATCTGTGGCACTTTTGAAGAGCGTGAGTGATGCGCAGTCAGACCGTAGCGGAAGCTCACAGCCTGCTGTATACGTTTCAAAAGCATCTTAATGATGTTTCTCTCTTCCTCTTTCTTCTCACAGAGACACACCCAACTTTAAACTAAATAGAAAGAATCATCTTTTAGTTTATTAAAACTACCATTAAAAGAAAACCATATGCTATGTATATGTATTCAGAAATACTCCAAACTTCAATCCTGAAAAACGACCATGTGTTTTAGGCACAGAGCTTTGACAACAGTGTATTGACAACTGATGGACCTTGACACAGACTATTTTCTTGGTCTATTGGCTCTGCCAGTAACTCTAGTTGCAAAGAAGGGACTCAAACCCACCTCCCAGAAGTTTCTCTCAGAAAAGAGAACTAAAATGAGGCTGTTTTCTGCAACTGGGCGTTTTCCATCAAGTTTTCTGGGCCCCTTTGGATTTCCTTCTCTTCTTGATTTTTTTTTTTTTTTATATTTTGGTGTCATTTAATTTCATTTTGTTTTACTTTTGTAAAATGCTGGTATGACCTATAACCGCATTTCGTCTTCACTTCCGGGCCTTCCTTCTGAAATGCGTCCCAGCTCTGCTCCCGGCTCACCCGCCCGTCCCGTCCCGCGTGGCTTTGCAGAAGGGGATTCATGACGAGCAGCTGTGCTGTGACCTTCCTGGGATAGTTCGGAGAATTCTGTCATCCTAAGAAAACAATAATGCATTTTCCCATGTCCTGTGAAAGAGAGGGAAGTGATTTCTGAATACACTCAAGAAAAAATAAATGTTTCTTTACAGAAATCATCCCGTGCCTGATGCACCTGGTTAAGATTCTGCGTGAGGCTTTCCAAGGATTCCTGGAGTTTGTGTTAGACGGAGTGGTTATTAAAATGCATTGCACAAGAGAAAAACAGGACTTTAAAGATTAGGGAAAAGGATATTGGAGGAAGCTGAAGGGCAGAGAACTCCAGCACACGATGACAGTGTGCATTCCAGATAGTAGAGAATTAGAAACAGTTTGCTTCCAGGAACAAAAAGGTCTATGATTCCACATTGACGTATCCGGTTTTAATTACCTGCGTAGGTGGGCTGAAATTTGCACCCGTCTTTGGGTCTGTAATGAACACGTGCTGTGGGAAACTAGAGGTGGTGGGTCAGCAGGCCTGGAAGGAGGGGGAGGTATCCACAGGCAGAGGAGACCCGGTGCCCACAGGTGCATTCGGGAATAAGCAGCAGGTGTGAACACATGCAGAGGAACCGTGTCTCATGCTCTGCGTCACGCACGTTTCTCGATTCCATTCAGTGAGGCACTGATTTCCGTGTTCCTGAGCTCAGAATGGACATGCAACTTCACTTTACCAAGCGTGGATGTCCCTGGCGGAGACAGGTGGTGTCTCTGTATCTTCCCATCCGTGTTCTTGCGTGTCTCACGCTCTGACCTTCACCAGCTCTTGCCGCGCACCTTACAGGGTGTTCACCTTGCAGACCATTCTCGTCCTACGAACAGGGAGGTCGTCAAAGTTGCCACGTGGATGTTGTGCTCTGTCCCTTGTCCTAGCTCACCACAGACAGTGACAGGCTGAGAGCTGGGCAGGGCTCACCCAACGCAACACAAGTCCTGTCCCCGCAAGCAGAACGCCAGGTGGGCACTTCTGAGGAATCCCCTCACTCCGGGGACTCAGTGGCCTCTCAGGAGAAATTTGGTCCCATTCCACATTATTCATTGTGATGCTCGGAATTCCTGTAAAATGTTTGACTGGACAGTGTCGTGAAAAGACTCTTGAACATTCTAACAACTTCAGAGAGATTCTGGCCTTTCCTTAATGGTGGAAAAACTACAACGCTCCCTTTCCTGTTTCTTGACTCTTCAGTCAGGTGCAAGATGACTCTAGATTTCTGTATGTGGGTTCACTAACACATTTCACCTATGTGCATGTACATATTTGTATGTCAGCTATGATTTGGAAGAGAGTGTCTCCTCCAAAATTCATGTTGAAACTTAATCCCCAATGCAAAAGTATGAGGAGGTGTGGTTGGAGCCGAGGTGTGCTGAACACCAGGGTCTATACTGTTAATTTCTCCTGTTACGTAAACTCTAAATTTTCTTTGGAAACATTCGAGTTTCACCCGGCCAGAACACGATATTGCTGACACTCATCTAGCCCTTATTGTGTTACAAACACTGCTCTACGCACTCATCCAATCTCTACAAAGCCCTAGGAGGTGGGGTGGTTACTTTTCCTACATTTTGAATGATGACATTAAACGCAGGTCAGTTAACTCTCCGAAGGCTCACAATTATTGTGACTGGCATCAAGGTCACAATGTACCAGGACTCAAACCTGGGCTGCCTGGTTCCACATCAGGCAGGTTCCTAACCACCGCTCTGCACGGGCGGCCTTACTAGGGCAAGAAATGGCTTTTACCAAGTCCACGGAGGGAGGACGCGTTACCGTCACTGCCGGTCTTCCCTCCAACTCATGCCTCCTCTGTTTTCATTTGTCACTCAGTGTGGTCACACACTACGGTTGTATTTACGTGTGTTCATGTGTGCATGTGTGATATATGCGTGTGTGTACGTGTGTGCATGTCTGTGCACATGTGTGTGTGCATGCGTTGTGTGTACATGCATTTCAGTGATACATTGCATTTGTGTCCATTCCCAGCAAATAAGACACTTCTTAAGGACATGTGAGAACTTACTTGGGGATGATCATAATTAGATAATTTTGCTTCAGAATTTTTATTGTCTTGCAAAATCCGGCCGAATTCCTCAGCCCCCTGTTCTCTTCCCTTCCATGGGTCCATTTGTTCTTGTGCTAATATCATGAAGCTACTATTTAAAAAGGATGGTTTTGTGAGGAGCTTTAAATTATACCGTTCAGACGGCTGATGGAGAAAGCAGCTGTGTTGCGTGAACAGAGCGCTGACCTCTCCGTTAGGAGACGTACGCCTGGTCCTAGCTGTTTTGTGGTCTTTGTTAAGTTGCATAAACTAATAATCTCATCTTTAAAATATAGAAAATAATACCTATTTCATGGATGAATTGAAAATTAAATCAATTGGAGAATTTTAACGTGGTAAATTAAATCAAGTTGTGAATTTTATACTAGCATGACACACTGTTATGATAAACGGATAATGTGTAACTATAATTTGCATACTTGTCAGTATCATTTGTGTTTTTGCGTCCTCTGACGTGTCTGAGAAGGGGCAAGTAAGCACCACAATCCAGGCGCTTGGTGACCTTGGACCATCAGTCCTGGCTCCCTGTGCCCCTGGGTGGCAGCATAAATACAAGGTTGCCAGTGGCTACAGGAAACTTGCCGGTTAAACCGTTTTATTCGAGGGTCGCCCTGAGGTGGGTTGCTAGGCTTAGTCACAGATTCTGAAGTTCAAAGTTACAAATGGACACAGGGAGGTGGCTTTTGCTAAGTTGTTGAGTTGTGTTAAATTGTTAACTAGCAAGAGAAGTGCTCGGTCACAAGCTCATCCTGCTTTCACTCTGATGTGGGCAGGTGGATCCATTCGGGGGAGCTGGTGACGGGCAGGAAAGAGTGGCCCCTGCACCCAGGGCTGGTGGACTCCCGTGGTACAGACCTGGCGTTAACTCCAGGAGCCTTCCAGGGAGTCAGACGAGGTGGTTCCTTTTGGACAAACACAATCCCTAGGTCACGAGCTGTGAATATGCGGAACTTTAGAGGCTTTGGGCTCCAAGAAAAATTGGTTTCAAAGCTTCTTGGCACGGCTCACTCCAGTGGATGTTCTCAGTAAGTCAGCAGTACCAAGAACAGAGTCACGGCCTCGTGACAGCATCCCAGGGCACTGACCAGCGCACGTGAGTCATTCCCTGGCTTTGGGGTGGCGAGAGAGACTTAGGCTACAGAGCTAAAAATGACACTTATTTGCACATTTTGGAAAATGGTTTATAGGGGGAAAAACGGCCATTATCGCTGTCTAAGATTTACGCTGCACCAAGCCCTAGTCTGGCGAGAGGTCGACAGTCCTGTCTCTCGTCAGCACATTCCCTTTGCTCCTCCCTTTTCCTTCCCCGTCCGCACACGCGACTCCCTGCCGGGCCCCGTCCCTGCGCAGCGGAGTCTCCGGCACGTCCGTGCTCCTCTGGACACACGCGCACTCGCTCCTTCTCCGTCTCTGGTTCTCTCTCTTGTGCTGTTGCTCTCCTGCTTTTCAGATTCCTGGCAAAGATGTGAAAATGTCTGTGAAAATTTTGCAATACTTCCCGTCCCGTTTCCACGGGACAGCCACTGAACACACTGACTTTTCTTCTCAGAAACTCTGTTTTCTTCTCAGAAATAGTCTCAGGTCTTCTGAGACACGCCCTCCTGGACTCGCTCCTCTTGCCACACAGAAAGCCACGACGTGCCCCTGTCTCCATGGGAGTTCGTAACTACATCCATAGTTTTGAGACTTACTTCCTACATGTCTAAGGCATCTCTGGCACATCTCCAGGTACAACCGACATAATAAATAATAAAAATGAAGACCGGGGAACCGAAATAAGGTGTTTTGATGAGCAGTGTTTCTGGAACTCAAATCTGAATCCAGCACACTTTGTGGGGTTTGAGTATAAACCACTACTTTTCATTTGGGTGAATGGAAATTCTCCCGTGTTCCGTGTCTGTGACATTGTCTCTGGAGTCAAATGTTTAACCGGAAGTGAAAATTCCGTGTAGAGCTTTGCAGTGATGAGGAAGACTGCAAACCCACGTTCCCGCACAGAATGGTATCGGAAGTAAAGCCGCTGGGCGGAGTCTCCCCTCAAATTCCCAGCCGCTGCCTGGGGCTGTACAGCACTCTGTCCTCCTGGAAACGTCCTCTGAAACACAAGCAGCACGTACTTGATGCCTATTCAGCCTACGTTTGCGCGGGATTCTCTTCCACTCTCACGCGAGAGCGTCACACACTGCTCACATCCGAACCCCGGTTCTCCTCTCCCACCGGCGAGGGCGTCCCCCGCAGAGAGCCCGTCCACCCTCTGGGCCTCATCCATCCCCCACACGTGGCTCCTTCCGACCGTACATCTCGTATGTCACAGGACAGTGGAACTTTACAGCTAGAAAAAATGGGACCCAACGGTAATGCGTCTGCACAACACCAACAGCCGTAACGAGCAGACTTGTGATTTGTTTACGGCCAGAAAGCCCCACTAGGACTTTCCACTCTCATACAAAACCAATGCCTCTAAAACCAAGCTCACCATCCTCCCTGCTGTTCCCAGGTTGTAGAACACCCACCAGAAGTCTGCAGCCACGGAAACAGCGTGCTCAAAATCACAAAAGCGTTGTGGTTCAGCGACATTTTGTATCACGTCTTTGTTGTCCACGGCCAGAGAGTAGCACGACACTGGTTCTGTCATCAAAATTTCTCTCACGTCATTTTCTTCCTCTCATTTCTAATTGTTGCCACTCAAATTGAAAATGTGCACGGTTTATAGGATTTGCTTTGACAATGACTTCTCAGATTCCGTCTTTCTCCCTAAAATCCATCCCACGTCCGCTGTCTCCATAATCCACTGTCATCCATCCCACGTCCGCCGTCACCGTAACGCTCTGCTGTGACCGCGTCAGCTGAAGCTCGTGTGCTTGGCACCACCCAGTCCTCTGTCCTCAACCCAGAGCACACAGACGCGCACCGAACATCCAGCCCGTTCCCAGTGGCGCGTCCGTGTCGCCCCTCGTGAGGTCATTGTTGGTGGTCTGGCTTCTATCCGTCCCTTTGCTTGAAATTTCCCCTGGATTTTGAAGTATCTATCCAAATCCTACCCATTTTTGGACACCTACTCAAAGTCTTTTTTTTTTTTTTTATATTATTTAAAATTGTTCTACACCATTGACCTTTTCTCCCTAACTAGATTTTAGCTTCTTTGAGATCAAGGGCCACTATTTCTTTCTCTGTTTTCTTCCTCTCAAATGCTCTTCCTTCTCCGTCATCCTCCTTGGCCCAGTTTGAGTCTGGCTGGGGAAATACCCCATCCTTGGGGGCTGCACAGTCTTCTCAGACTGCGTTCTGCCCGCAGGAGTTTAAGGCCCAAGGGTCCTTTATTGATATTTCAGAATATTATGGGACGGGGTACAACCATTTTGGTTACACGATTTGCTTTTGTGCAGTTTGAGTCAAAGTTGTAAGTGTGCCCATCCTCCAGATAGCAAGCGTTGTACCCGATAGGTGTGAATTTGCCCATCCCCTCCTCCCCCTCCGACCTGCTTGGTTTCCGTGGAGTTTCACTGGCGTGTGTGTGCCTGGGTGCTGACCAATTAGTTTCAATTTAATAGTGAGCACGTGTGGTGTTTGCGTTGCCATTCTTGGGAAACTTCACTTAACAGGATGGTCTCCAGCCCCATGGTTACAGAAGGTGCCAGTGCACCATTTTTTATGGCTGAGCAGCTCTCCGCGGCACACACACCGCAGAACAGAGAACCCGGATGGCATATTGCCGTCTCATCTTTGGCCAAGCAGGCAAAAGGACCACTACTTCCCGGAAGCCTCAACAATCCACGGAGCCTTCCACCATCCTCACCAGGCTCATGTCTGTGAACGCAGCATTTGCTAGTTCCCTGTCTCACGCCGCGCGCCGTCCTGCATGCCGGAGACACACCATGGACAAGACAGACGCGCTCTCCAACCTCAAGTGTGGTGGAGGAAAAAGACGTTGATCAAAGGTCACAAAATCAGGTGACTGGTTACGAATTTTAAAAATGCTACTTACAGAGTGTTAAAAAAGTTTAGACAAATTAAGTTTAACAGAGATTATTTGAGCAGAGAATGACTCGTGAACCAGGCAGCCGCAGGACCAGAAGGGTCTTGGAGAGCTCTGCCCGGCGGGGAGCAGGAAGCTCTTCTAGGCAAAACTTGGAAGAAAGCCCCGACTGGCTACAGCCAAGCAAGTGCCTTATTGGGCACGGCGTGACAGTTGGCTGTCTTTGATTGGCCGGAAACCGCCTGCTTGTGATTGGCTGGAACCTGGCAGCTTGTTACAAAAAGTGCACTACCGAGATTGGGTCTGGGCACATGTGCTCCCTGAGTCTGGTGGCAGCCTGTGACTAAGAAACTCGGAATACAGAAACAGCCTCAAGCGACGGCCTCCTGCTCATTTAACTCAACAGAGTAAATACAGGAGGAACGTGACAGAGATACTCACCGAGCCTGCAACTTACTGCGAATCGTATTTTTCCCAGTAAGAGGAGACCTTCTTTCATCAATAACGTTGGTAGATTTATTTGCAGAGGTCATTTCAGCTGGCTTTATTTTTTTCATATCTATGCACGTAAAATCCTTTCCGTCCAACTCTGGAGTTCGTCCAGGATTGTACTGAGGATGAGCTCACACTGGAATTGCTGGTGAAGTCTAGGTGCAACTGACGCCCCCAAAAGAACAGGACAAGTTGAAAGTCCGCTGCGGGAACGAAGGGACTTCGCCCCGCTGTGATCACCGTTCCGTCGAAATGGTTCCTTCATGACAACTTTTAGCTACTAAGTGCAGTAAGAAATCATAGTTTTACGTTCCTCTGCCCAGATCCTGCTCGGAAAAAGAGCCGTGCCTTCATCCTCAGGAACCCCCCTCACATCTGCGCCTCAAGCAACGCAAACCGGCGATTTCACGGTTCCCTGGCCGGGCGCTCGCCGCGGAATCGCACAGCGTTAGACTTTGACCCAAAGTGTTTGAACAGCAGTTTTCTACAGCAAGTTTTATATGTTTTTTAAAGGACCTGCCTGTTTCACTTCTCCACCAATTTTCATTTCTTTTCTATTTTCTAAGAATTTCTAAGAATTCATTTCATACTGTGTGTCTGTTTCTCAATTTATCTTGCAATAAATGTATCGCCCGCAACGGCTTTCTCCACCCACTTGCCAAGTTATCCTTTTAATGCAGTTTTCATAAAGACATATGACACTCAGTGCGTTCCACGGCGCCTTCCCAGCATTTCACAAGGATGAGGTCACCCTGTCTTCGGGGCTGAGTTCACTCCTGCAGCATGTCCGCGGACACTTCTGCTCTGACACTGGGCTGAAGTCAAGAAACTCGTTTTATGAGGGGATAAGCCAGCTTATTCTATCCCCCAAGTTTAATTCTGAGGACAATCTTTTAAAGTGAGATATAGCAAACATACCGTGAAGAATGCACAAATCTCAAGCTGACCCATTGACAAATGAGAGTACACGTACTTGTACAACCACAAGCTCGGTCAAGACACGACCCCCAACCCCCACCCCCGGAGTCCAGAGGCATCTCCTCCCGCCTCCCTGCTGAAGTCTCCAGGTGGAGCGACCTCTGACGCTGTTGTGTGTGTCTTAGACTGGATCCTGCGCCCCAGGGTGGCTCAGTGTGCAGGCAGGAGCTCACACCACCGGCTCTGTGGCCTTGACCATGTTATTTAATCATCTGAACTTCTTGACCCCAGCATGAAGATCTTTGTGTGACATGCATGAGATTGTGCAAGCAAAGCGCCGTTCACCGTGGCGACACAGGCTCGTTGTTCTCCTTGTCCGTGGTCCCTGTACCACCACGAGGACAGTTACTGGGTACAGGGAGGGGTGTGCACTGGTCCCTGGAGAGGTGGCCACAGGCAGGTGCACAGCAGACACACTGTGTGTGCCGGATCTCCAGGACTTACTCTCCTCCCACAGCTGCAGCTCTGTACCCCCCACCCACCCCACATCTCTCAGTGGCCCACTAAGTGGACACGATGGTCACTTCCCTGGCAGTGGAAGCCTGAGACCCTCAAACGCACCATCGAATTTATACTTTCCCATCCCCGTGACAGATGACAGCAAACGCAATATGAATCTAGGAACTGTCTTAGTGAGCAGGCTGCTCCCAAAATATTCCCCCAAAGGCTGGACCCATTCGTAGGGACAGAACCGCTAAGCTCCTCGTGGAACTCACACTCCAGCGGAGGAGGGGGACATTCGACGCGACAAATAAGCACGTTCTACGGTGTGTTAGCGAGCAGAGAGTGCTCCAGAGAGACGGTGAGGTGGGAGAGGGACGGGGCGTGTTCCCGGCGTCTGATGCAGTCCGTGACTCGGATGTGGCTGAGCAAAGCCGTGTTTCGCTAACTGCAGCAGGGTCTTTGAATATATGTTGACCATAGAACACAATGTTCGAGCAACTTAATGCTCTCGTAAAAATGCATTGTTAAACGCAACGTGAAAAATAATGAAAGGGGTGTTAACAGTGTCTCCAGGGCCACAGGATCAAGCAGGGCTTCCAGGGACGTAGAAGGAGTTCCTTCTGGGGGTCACTGTCAGGAAACCCAGAGCCTTATTCCTCAAGGAATAAATCTTATGTCTAACACTACTTGCCGCATTCCAGTTCCTGGGATAGTGCTTAGCACCCAGAGGGTGTTTAGTGAGCATTTTTAACCCACCAGTGAGTGAGAGGGTCACGGCAGGTGGGAGAGAAGACCTCACTTTTCACAGACTAGATTGGGGTGAAGATCTTCAGTACTCGGAGACTGGAGCTATGACCAAGCACAACCGAGCTTCGAATTCACCTCTTTGTTACAAACTTAATCTCTGAATAATCCACAGTGATTTACATTCTCCCTTCTCCTGGGTGATTTCCGGCTGTTCATAGACCGCTAGCCTCATCTGGGCAAGAATTTGCTTATCCTAATGTTTTAAAATATTCTGATGACTCGAACAACGTATGTTTGCTTATGTCAACATGTCTGGAAAGCCCATGCGAAGACAGGGACGTCTATCTGAAATCACACATGCACACATACACACGCACACGCACACACACACAGGTCATCATTGCAGCTCGGTAGTTTTTGTGTCTCCTGCAGTAAATAAGAGTCCGTTTGCTAACCCTAACCACATCCCCTCCAGCCACGTGGCCTGTGGGACGGGGCAGAGCCCACACGGTGCCCACGCGGTGCCCACACAATGTCCAAACGGTACCCTGGTGGGGGCTGCACAAACCCCATCCTCCAGCCCAGAGCGCAACGCAGGTCCAGGAGGAAACTTGTGACCCCAGCCAGGCCCATCTGCTTCTGCAGGGTCCCTGCCTCCCTCTCTCTAACGCCTCTCCCGGCCTCTGCGGAGACGGCCCCTGGGCCACAGCAGCCAGGGGAGAAAGCCGCCAGGTGTGCAGGGGGCAAGAGCTGACGCAGAGAGATAGAAAGCAAAGTATGGAGAGAGACAGAGACAGAGAGACAGAGACAGACAGAGAGACAGAGACAGGGTGGGGGAGGTGGGAGGAGGGACAGGGAGGATCGGGGGGGTGGGAGAAAGAAGCTGAGCGATGCTGGTTGGTCCCCTGACTCTTAGGATTTTTGTAAATGTTACCGTCTACTTTGGTACTCTCCGTTCCTCTGTTTGGGTTTCAATCACAACTGAAAACATCAAGACTGAGACAGAAATTGGGCTGGAGCAGAGACCCTGGGCCCCGCCCCTCACCAGGCACCCGGGGGCGTCACCACGGAGGCTCTCTCCGGAGACGGCGTGGCTTCGCCGGTGTCACAGCAAGTTGGAAAGCAGGTGACGCCACTGCACTTTACTCAGGAAGCCCAGGCTCATTGGGGAAAGCACACGCAGCTTGTGACGCTGAGCTCCGTGCAGACCCTGAGCGTCCAGGGCCACGCGCTTCCTCCCAGCACTCTGCCACTGGCACGCACCGGTGCCGAGAGCCTCTTATGAGAAAACACTGCGAATCCGAACACTTTGGCATCACCGCACGCCACATGCCACACGCTGGTGCTGCAGGCTGTCTACACCCCAGACCTCGCAGAGCAGCAGCCCACAGCTCAGAGGGGCTCGAAGACGCCTCTGCTCAGCTCCGAAAGTGCCTTTGGTGGCCACACCGCAGGTGTGTCTCCGCGTGCAAGGACGTGCGGTTTGTTCAATGCAAGACAGGCACCGTATGTGTGCATACCATGTGTGACAGATGTAGCTGAATATTGAACCGTGTCGTCCAGAGCGGGGGGACAAAAGGCTCCAGGACCAGTCATGGGAGAGAACCCCCCTGGAGTCAGCCCCGGGCTGTCTCGGAGGACTGGACGCCACGTCCGCCCTGCAGAGTGGGCAGCCGGGACGTCTCCGCGTGGCGGGAGTCAGTGGCAGTGCCAGTTTCTGGGACGCGGGGACACCGTCCTCTGTGAGGAGCCGGGTCTGGCTCTGGCGTCAGACGGTTCCTGCTGCAGGTCTCTGGCTTCCGCAGGGGCATCTGCACCTCTCACTTCCAAGAAAATAACGTCTTAACCTATTTTTGGAACGTTCTGGCAAATATGTTTTACATGAAATTGTTTTTCCCTCAATCACTGGGATTTCAGAGAAATGTCAAACCATGTGCATTTGATTAACTTGCCATTAACTCTTTATGAGGAATGATTGATGACCAGAAATCCTTGGAAATTTGTTTCTTTGAACCAAACCTTCCCGTATTGTTGAAATGAAACGAAGCCTGAAGTCAGTGCTTTGAATTTGGTTCTACAATCCGCGCTCTGCGTTTGGCTAACTGTGAAAAGATTGAAAACTCAATAAGCAGCATAAACCACACCTATGTTGAATATGCTCTGTCTTCTGAATGTTTTTTATTTCAAAATAACAAGCTCTACCGTTACGACTTATTGAATGATGTTTCCTTACGTGGGTAACTGCGACCGCGCATCTCACAAGAATTAAATCACCTTTCAACTTAGCAATGAATTGTGAGTGCAGAATCGTAGTCTCAGAAAATAATTGAAGTATTTTAATGTGTGAAATGTGGATAGAATACCAATAACTGACGATTTGAAGGAGTCAGTAAAACTTTCAAAGATGCCCAACTTCATCTTGACTGCTGGTGGTCGGGCGACAGCCGCTTTTATGTCTGGGTGACAGGAGAGACCTCGGGTGACGGGGGAGACTGAGGCAGACGTGGGTGGCCCCTCCCTGTGCTCACTGCCCTGTCTGGGTGTCTCTTTCCCGCACCTCAAGGCCACCTGCACCTTAATTTCTTGACGTAACCTCAAATCAGTTTGTCCAATTTATACACTATTTCTCTTATCCTCAAACCAGATCCTCCCCTTTATCTCCCTGATGGTAACCACAAATTTCTCTACCACTTATTTTTTTTGGGGGGGGGACAAAGTCTCACTCTGTTGCCCAGGCTAGAGTGCCCTAGCATCAGCCTAGCTCACAGCAACCTCAAACTCCTGGGCTCAGGCGATCCTCCTGCCTCAGCCTCCCAAGTAGCTGGGAATACAGGCATGTGCCACCATGCCCGGCTAAGTTTTTCTATATATTTTTAGTTGGCCAATTAATTTCTTTCTATTTTTTTTTTTTAGTAGAGACGGGGTCTCGCTCTTGCTCAGGTTTCGAACTCCTGACCTTGAGCGATCTGCCTGCCTCGGCCTCCCAGAGTGCTAGGATTACAGGCGTGGGCCACCACGCCCAGCCACTACTACTTATTTTTTAAATCGGCTTTATTGAAGAGCAAATTCTTGCCACAATTCATCCCGTTTAAGTGCACAACCAGGGCGCCCTGAAACTGCCAAGGCCACCAAAGCCAAGGCGAGTCTGAGGAACCACCCAGCCGAGAGGAGGCTGGGGAGGCGAGACCACTGCATGCTCGGGTGTGGTGGATGGGACCTGGGGACAGAGAAGGCACGCTGGGCAAAAACAAAGGAACCTGACGGGGCTTCGGTCAATGACACGACACCAGCATCAGTTCGTTACCGTGATGAGTGGACCTCACTGATGGCAGGTGTCACCGGCAGGGCCAGCCAGGTTGGTGACGTATCTGGATGGGACTTCAGTGATAAACGGAATACATCAGGCAGATGGGACATCTGGGAACTCACTGCATCATCTTCGCAATTTTTCTGAAAATCTAAAACTTTATGTGACTATTTACAAAATAAAGTCTATTATATAAAGAGCATCCTAACAGAAGCAGATAGAAAGACACGTCTTACAGCAAGGAAGAAGGATGGGGTTTGTTCCACCAGAAACAAGGGAAGCCGCGGGAAACAGGACCACGTCCTCTGAGTAGTAGAAACAAGAGGTGCTGGTCTAGGTTTCCACATCCAGCGAAAGGCCCTTCAGAAATGAAGGCAGAACAAAGGTATTTTCAAGATGACCAAAAGCTGGAAGAATGCATTGCAGACAGTCCGCACTACGTTACTAAAGAAAGTGTTCCAGGCTAACGGGAAATGGAAATTTGGATTTATAAAAGCGTTGGAAATTGTAAAAACTTGGATAAGTATGAAAGACCACTTTTTTTTTACTGAATACCTTTAAAAGTCAACTGATTCTTTAAAGTAATGTAATCACGCACTGTGGGACCTATAATGTGTGTGAAACTAAAATACACGACCTGGGACAGCACGGGGGTGACAGAAGTTGCAGAGTCTCACCCTGTTGGGAGGATTTTACATCACATACAAAGGGACGTATTAGTTCAAGTAGATTTCGTTACGTTAGTGACGTATATTTATAAACCCTGTGGTGACGTTAAAATGTAATATGAAGAGTTACAGCCATAAAAACCCAAGGGAGGAGATAAAATGCAACCCTGAGGGAAACAAGCTCACCCTTAGGCGGGAAAAAAGGAGCAAGAGTGACGGAACAGAGGGCGCTGGCCGAGCGGGCGGAACGGGGGGTGGGGGGTCGGGCGGCGGAGCTGGAGTCTGGCAGGGGGAAGAGCCGGGAAGAGTCTCGCGGCGGGCGGAGTGTGACCTGCAAGGGGAGGAGCGAGAGGTGATGTCAGGTGGAGAGTCAGGATCTCGGGCTCTGCAACGGCCCCACCGGGCAGGAAGGACCAGGGCGCGAGCTCCGTCTTGCTGCTGCCCCACCCTGAATCCATCCCGAGGCACCCGCCGAGGGGTGCCTTATGCATCGGGAATCCCCCAGCCCAGGCATGACAGGGTTCAGCACGTGACCTGCGGTAACCAAAGGGTAATTACTGGGCCCTTAGCTGGATCTGCATTGTGGTTCGCCCCCAGGAGGGCTTTCAGAGGGGGGCGCTCATACACACAGGTGGAGCTTTGAGGACACCTGTTGATCACTTGGTAACATCCTAAACCTCCCAAGAGCCTCCCCGAGACTGGGTGACAAAAGGAAACAATCCAGGAAGTCAGGAGGCCGTGAGTGGGTCGGTCAGCGAGTGGGTCCATCTGTCTCCCTCCAGTCTCGGAGACAGACCCGTTTTGTTCTACAATGAAGAGACGCTCGTGTGACACTGCTCCCGCCTGCGGTGACTCCGTCGCATTGGCCCTGCTGGTGATTCTTCCAAGAAAGGAGTCAGAGGACTGGCGTGATCGTCTGGACTCGACACTTTGGTGTGTCTGGTCACTCTTCATCCACGAGCACACCAGGAACCGAGGGCAGACTCTCCCCACCCCACCCCCCGACACCTTTGGTGCTGCGATCTCGGGTTCTGACAGAACTATGGACACACACACACGCACACGCCCACATACACATTCACACTCACGCACACACACATGCACACATATGTGCATGCACGCACACACAGGCACACAGGCATACACGCATGCACACACATGTGCGTACATGCACACACAGGCACACACACACACACATGCACACGCACACACTCAAAGTCCGCGCTGATGCCGCCTGCAGGTCTCAGACAGAGGCGGTGCAGCCTCCCGGTGGTTAATCTGCCAGTTATTTGAAGGAATTTCCCTAACTTCAGTGGAAGATTTTCCAGTTAAGGAACTAGATGCTATTTTTAGTAATTATTTGTTTTCATTTGGCTGGACTTCAGCGAGTTTAAATGAGATGTAATCTCTTAGATCGTTGATTGAAATATTAGTACCGTTTGCAAGT
>CAUYRT010087040.1:0-19825 GCA_963574885.1 Lepilemur ruficaudatus | reverse complement strand
AAATACTGTACTGTGCCTTTCCTAAGAACAGCGACATTTTCATTTTTTTAATTCATTTTTTTTTTCTTTTTAGAGACAAGGTCTTATTCTGTTGTCCAGGCTGGAGTGCAGTGGCATCATCATAGCTCACTGCAACCTCAAATGCCTAGGTTCAAGCAATCCTCCTGCCTCAGCCTCCTGAGTAGCTACAGGCATGTGCCACCACGCCCAGCTTACACTATTCTTGGAATTCAAAATTATCTCAAAATAAAAAGTTATCAAACAAAAAGATTACCCTAATAGTCTCACCTTCTCAGCTTGTGCAACATTTGAGGAACAGACTAGATGGAAAGCTCTCAAATATTATGCTGGTGCAGAGTACAGGACAATTAGAAGGCAAGAAAGGATCCAGTCCCAAATAACTTTAATGACTGAAAAAACATGGTTTGCAAAATCAAAATGTCTGGTTTTTGACATTAAAAATCACAAGTACTTTAATTGTACAAAACAAATGGATAGTATTTTAAATGTGAATAATAAATAAATACTAAGACCAGATAAGAAGCCACAGCCCAGCTTGGGTTAGCTGGTCCCCAGAGCAAGGTGGAGGCTGGTTCCTATGCCAGGCTGTGGAAGCAGATCCCCTGCTCACAGAGAGATCAGACCCCAGATGAGAAAGAAAGCAGAGAGCACCAGTGAGGCAGCAGGCAGGGACATTCCTTCTCCCAAATAAAAGGGGGCAAGGGCATAGGAGGCCACAGCCCTCTCACTTGGGCCAGCGACATCAGGCCTTTGCAGCCACCTCATTAACACATCATTAAGAAAAGCAGTCCATTCTACGTAAGTGAGTGTTTCCCAGAAAGATGGGTTGTTTCTGTCCCCTTCAAATTCATAAATGCTGCCCAGAAAGCCCCAGGTTTCCTGTAATGTCTATTAAAAATTCCAGATATTCCAGCAACAATGTCCAATCACCACTGTTTCCACTAAGAGAAATAAAATAGTAATGCTAAATTATACTGGTTCTTTCTTTGGTGATATATCCAGTGGAGAGAAGGTATAATATTGGATCAAATCTGCAGTCTCTCAGGATCATTGCTAAAATACCTGATAGACTCTTTACAAATTGTAATATGTCTCTTTCTCTTAAAACTAAAATGCAGGAAAGTCATTTCAATTATTAGTGTTTGGGGTCTTTTTTCCTTTTTAAAATATCAGAGTTAAAAGAGATTATTGTAATAGGGAATGTGAGATGAGTTTGACTTTGATTTCAGAACTGATGTTTCTTTAGGGCCATAAAGCTACTTTTATTTCAGAGTATCTTGTATTTCATAGGACAGAAGGAAATTGATATTTATTGGATGCCTACTATGTGCCAGGCATTGCGCCATTTCATTTAATCCAGAGTTCAGCTCATTCCAAACTTGGGAAAAAGAAAGAAAACATTAAGAGACTTTTTATTAGAAAGAAATAATATCACTGTCCATTTTTTCCTGTGAATACAAATTCTGGACTCATATATTCAAATATGTTTTTATGCGTATTCCCAGGCATCTACATATTTATGTTGCTCTTCGTTATTTTTGTCAGTCAGAATTTCTTACTGCAACTATTTTCCCTTCTTTCAGTTTATCATGGTTGCTTCCTTTTGTAGACTAGAGGTTGATTGTATCATATTTTCTCCTTTTGAGCTAAAGATAGAAGAAAAACATTGCATAAAATTTGGCAAAATTATTCAAAAAAGCACCCAAAATCTCACCATCCTCCAACAGCAATTATTTTCAGTCTTTCTTCATAGTCATACATTTTTATATAGTTACAATAATATTGTTATGTACAGTTGGGGGCCTATTACTTACCTTCTAAGTATCTTATCATGAAATGATATATTTTTCAATATTATATCTCTTAAAGGCTGATAATATTCCATTAAATTCTTTAGGGGTGACCCTACCATTGAACTGCTATATTGTTTCCTATTTTTTGACATTAGGCGAATTATGTTAAAACTATCTTTACATGTGTAGTGTTTCCTTTTTTGTATTGTTTCCCTGGGATAAATTTCTAGCAGGATATGAACACTTTTATGGCAGGTGACCCCTCTTGTCAAATTGCTTTCTAAAAGTACTGTATAAAAATGACATCCTACTGGCATGGAGAATGTTCCAGAGCTGCCATATTCTCCTCAACCCTCTTCCAGTACTTGATTATTAAATCATAGTACATTTAGTTTCATTTAATAAAGTGTGGTATCATTTAATAACACATGTCATGTCTTATTTTATTTTTATTTACATATCTTCAATTTCAAACAAGGTTGAACATTTCATCTTACGTGTATTTATGAAAGGAGTGAATTTTTATGTGAATTTTCTCTCTTTTTCCCATTTATCCATTGATAAATGAATGTTTTGGGTTTTGGCCAATTTCTACCATTTTTGTTCTAAAACTAATATCCCTCAAAATTATTACCTAAAACATTCTCTCCAGTAGTTTCCTTGCTGTTCAATTTTGTTTGTTAAAATAATGCTTTTGATGTTTATATGTTTAAGTCTATCTTTTCTTTTGTGATTTCTTCTAATGCCTTCAGGTTTTTTAAGTTATCTCTCCTCTGCAAAGCTGAAAAATATATTTCTACATAACTTTTTTGTTTATAATTTATTTTGGTGAATTCTCTGAAGTCAACCTCTAAATTAGTTTTCTAAATTGCCAACCATTTATCCCAACTGCAGTATTTTGGATGCCTCCTTTACATTATCTATAATCAGATCTACTTCTGGATTTTTTATTCTATGCCATTGACCAGTGTCTGATCTTTCTCTATTACCATATTCTTTGTGTTATTATTGTTTACAAATAGACATTTTGATTGTGTCTGTAATAGAGTCTGTGATAGAGTATAATTTTGATTGTGTCCATAATAGAGTGAAGTAGTTTGGGTACCATAAAAAAATACCACATACTGAGTGGCTTAAACAATAAAAATTTACTTTCTCACAGTTCTAGAGCCTGGGATATCCAAAATCAAGGTGCCAGACAATTTAGTTCCAGTGATCTGATCTGATAGGATTAGTATCCTTATGGGGAGAGACACCAAAGAGCTCACTCTGTCTTTCTACAGCATGTGAAGACACAGCAAGAAGGCACCCCAATCTGAAAGCCAGGACGAGAGCTCTCACCAGAACTAAATATTTATGGAAGACAAGAAAGAGAAGGTGAATTTAAACCAGGGAGCTGAATCAGCTTCTAATTTTCTATATTGGGACTACTTGCTGGTTTCATAAATGTGGAGCCACTTTAACCTAGGTACAACAAGATGCTATTCATAGGGACAACATTCTGAGTCCTAAAGTCATTCCTCCAGTGGTTTGGTCAGAAACATGCTTCACAACAGAAGGGCCTATTAAAGATCTCTGCTTAAAATTCAGAAGATGAGGGGACATTTTGTCTATTCTTCCAGTTTACAGGCATTTAATGTAATTCCAAAGATGGGAAGAAGCAATGTGCCCCATAGAAGAGACAAAAGTAGCGGCTGGGTGTTCAAAGAAAGAGACACTTGTATTGATGTTGGGACTCCACTTTTAAAGGTGGAGTCGAATGGTCTTGGTACTCATGAAAACAATGGTGATTGGTGATAAGTTTACTTTTGCCTCCTATCTCACCAAAATTAGATCTTAATAAAGAGGCATGGGATTAATATTTCCACCACTTATCCTTGAAAGAAGCATCACATTATTCAGACACATCACTTAGAAATTGTAACTCAAGGAGTGAAGATTCAGGAGTGAATTTGGTGTCAATTCACATCAACTTCCTATTGTGAGAACGTTCTACTTTACAGTCTCTACCATCTGGAGCAACCTTTTTGTCTTTCTACCTCATTGCTTTCCATTTTAAAATTAATCTTTTGCTCCCTTCTGTACTTTGTAATTTCTCTTGTCTTCTATTACTACTTACCATTTTAAATTTGTGTGGCTTGATGGCGTGTACTTGAAAGGTATTAAAAAAAAGTTTTATGGCCAAAGCAGCACACAACATGGTAGCAAAGCAACCTGTGCTGGCTACCCAACAGATTGTAGAATATTCTTAGTGCTTTCTTCAGGACTCCTAAGGAATGTGGTGAAGAGGACCTGGGAGGGCTCTTATCCTAAGAGGAGAAAGAGCTTTGAGAATGAAGAGGCAAACAAAACTTCATGGGTACGGAACATGTATCCATAGATATAAAGATGCTATAGTTTATTCTTGAGGATTCCAAGGGACCAAACAGAGGGAGTGCACTAGCACAGTGCTTCTCAAACTTTAATGTGCACAAGAATCACCTGGGCATCTTGGTAAATGTATATTTTGATTCAGCAGGTATGGGGTGAGGCCTGAGAGTCAACATTTCTAACAAGCTCTCGGATGATGCTAATGTGACTAGTCCATGGACCACACTTTGAGTAGCAGAAAAGGACATTTTATGATTTATTTGTTTGCATCCACCTTGTCTCAAAAAATTTGCTCCCATTTATAAAGTTATAAGAAATTAGATAAAAAAAATAAAGGAGGAAATTGAGGTCAAGTGGGGAAAAGTAGGAAAAGAAAATATCATAAGGCTGGGAAGATCAGTTGACATGAAATACAAATCATCATGCCCTGAAGAATTGCTATAGTAAGAAAAGTATTTCCCTTTGTGCTTTTTTGTTTGTTTTTTGAGACAGGGTCTTATTGTGTTGCCCAGGCTGAAGTGCATTGGCATCATCATAGCTTACTGCAACCTCAAACTCCTGGACTCAAGAGATCCTCCTGCCTCAGCCTCCAGAGTAGCTGGGACTACAGGTGCGCGCCACCACACCTGGCTAATTTTTCTATCTTTTTAAGAGACAGGGTCTTGCTATGTTGTTCAGGCTGGTCTTGAACTCCAGGCCTCAATCAGTCCTCCCACCTTGGCCTCCCAAAGTGTTGGGATTACAGGTGTGAGCCACCATGCCAGGCCTATGCTTTTTAAAATTTATTTATTTTACATTGGCAGATAAAATTGTATGTATTTATTGTATGTTACATGATGTTTTGAAGAGTATATACATTGTGAAATGACTAAACCTAGCTGATTAACATGTACATTACCTCATATAGTTATCATTTTTATGGTCAGAATAGTTTCCATCCACACTCTTAGCATTTTTCAAGAATACACTATATTGTCAGTATAGTCACAATGTTGTACAATAGATCTCTTGAACTTTTTCCTCTGGTCTAAATGAAATTTTGTATCCATTGACCAACATCTCCCCACCCTCCCCAACCCCTCCATTCCCTGATAACCACCATTCTCTCTTCTTCAGTACTTGCCACTTCTATGCGATCAACTTTTTTAGCTTCCACATACGAGTCAGATCATGCCACTCTTGTCTTTCTGTGCCTGTTTTTTTTTTTTTTTTTGACTTAGCATTATGTGCTTCAGGTTTATACATGTTGTTGTAAATGACAGGAGTTCCTTCTTTTTTATGGTAAATTGTATTCCACTGTGTATATATACTGCATTTTCTTTATCTATTCATCCGTTGATGGAAACAGGTTAATTCAATATCTCAGTCATTGTAAATAATGCTGCAATAAACATGGGAGTGCAGATATCAATTCTGTATACTGATTTCATTTACTTTGGATATATATACTCAGTATTGGAATTTCTGGATCATATGGTAAGTTCTATTTTTAATTATTTGAAGTATCTCCATACTGTTTTCCATAATGGCTGCACTAATTTACATTGCCACCAACAATGTGAAAGGGGTCCCTTTTCTCCACATCCGTGCCAACACTTGTTATCTTTTGTCTTTTTATAATAGCCATTCTAATAGGTGTGAGATGATATCTCATTGTAGTCTTAATTTTCAATTCCTTGATGATTAGTAATGTTGAGCATTTTTTTCCATATACCTGTTGGCCATTTGTGTATCTTCTTTTAAGAAATGTCTATTAAGGTCCTTTCCCCACTTTTAAATTAGGTTATTTATTTTCTTGCTCTTGAGTTTTTCATTATATATATTTTTTAACAACTTCATTGAAGTATAATTTACATGCCATGCAATTAATCCATTTTAAGTGTGCAATTAAATGATTGTTAGTAAATTTACCAAGTTGTACAGCTATTCACATAAATCAGCTTTAGAACATTTCCTTCCCCCTATTGAGACTCCTAATTACCATCCCCAACTACATTTCAAGCATGCCCCTCCCCTCCACAGTGCTCACCACATCCCTCAGATGTGGGTCTACCCCCCCCCAATCCCCGAATCCCTGGTGAACACCACCACCATTTGAGCACCATAGTGTTCAGTCAGTACCAATTTGATGGTGAGTACATGTGCAGCCCATTCTTCCGGTCTTGTGTCACCTCACTTCGAATAATGGGCTCAAGCTGAATCCAGGATAATATAAGCGGTGCTAGCTCACTGTTGTTTCTTAAAATTGAGTAATATTCCATTGTGAACATATACCAAATTTTAATAATCCACTCATGAATTGACGGGCACTTGGGTTGTTTCCATGACCTAGCAATAGTGAATTATGCTGCCATAAACATTTGGGTGCAGATGTCTTTATTATAGAATGTCTTATGCTCTTTTGGGTAGATGCCTAATAATGCTATTGCTGGATCGAATGGTATTTCTATATTTAGCTCTTTGAGGAATCTCCAAATTCTTTTCCACAAAGGTTGCACTGATTTACAATCCCACCAGCAGTGTAAGAGTGTTCCTGTCTCTCCACATCCTTGCCAGCATCCTTATATATTTTTAATATTAACTCCTTATCAGGTGAATAGTTTGCAAGTGTTTTCTCCCATTCTACAGGTTGTCTCTTCACTCTGTTGATTGTTTCCTTCACTGTGCATAAGTTTTTTTAGTAGAATATAGTCCCATTTGTCTATTTTTATTTTTGTTGCCTGTGCTTTTGAAATCTTAACCACAAAATCTTTGCCTAGATCCAAGTCCCAAATCATATCCCCTATGTTTTCTTCTAGTAGTCTTACAGTTTGGGGTCTAACATTTAGGTCTGTAATCCATTTCGAGTTGATTTTTGCATATAGTAAGAGATAGGAGTCTAGTTTCATCCTGAAAATGTATATCCAGTGATCTCAGCAGCATTATTAAATAGGGTGTCCTTTCCCCAATGCGTGTTCTTGGTGCCCTTGTTGAAAATTAGTTGGTTGTAAATATTGTAAATACCTGGATTTATTTCTGGGTTCTATGTTCTGTTCCATTGGTCTATGTGTCTCCTTTATACCAAATACCATGATATTTTGATTACTATAGCTTTGTACTATATTTTGAAGTCAGGTTGCTGATTCCTCCAGCTTTGTCCTTTTTGCTCTGTATTTCTTTGGCTATTCAAGGTCTTTTGTGGTTCCATACAAATTTTAGGATTTTTTTTTCTATTTCTGTGAAAAATGATATTGGTATTTTTATAGGGATTGCATTGAATCTGTAAATTGATTTGGGTGGTATGGTCATTTTAATGATGTTATTTATTCCAATCCATGAGCATGGGATGTGTTTCCATTTGTTTATGTCCTCTTTAATATTTTTCATCATTGTTTTACGGTTTTCATTGTAGAGGTCTTTCACCTCCTTGGTTAAATTTATTTCTAGGTATTTTAGGTTTTTTTTGTAGTTTTGTAAATGGGATTGCCTTCTTGATCTCTTTTTCAGATAGGTTGTTATTGGTATATAGAACGACTACTAATTTTTGTATGTTGATTTTGTATACTGCACCTTTACTAAATTGGTTTATCAGTTCTAAGAGGTTTTTTGAAGAAGTTTTTAGGTTTTTCTACAAAGAAGGATAGTTTGACTTCCTGTTTTCCGGTTTGGATGACTTTTAGTTCTTTCTTTTTTGTTTTTTGTTTGCTTGTTTGTTTTTGGTTTTTTTGCTGGATTATTCTAGCTAAGACTTTCAGTACTGTATTGAGTAAGAGTGGTGAAAGTGGGCAACCTTGTCTTGTTCTAATTTAAAGAGGAAAGATTCTCATCTCTTCCCCATTCAGGATGATGTAGCTATGGGTTTGTCATATATGGCCATTATTATGCTGATGTATGTTCTTTCTATGCATGATTTGTTGAGAGCTTTGATCATGAAGTGATACTTTATTTTATGACATGCTTTTTCTGCATCTGTTGAGATGATTGTTTGGGTTTTATCCTTCATTCTGTTGATGTGATGTATCACATTTATTGATTTGCATATGTTGGACCATCCATGTATCCCTGGAATAAATCCCCCACTTAGTCATGGTTTACTGTCTTCTCAATGTGTTGTTGGATTTGGTTTGCTCATATTTTGTTTAGAGTTTTTGCATCTATTTTCATCTGGGACATTGGCCTTGTAGTTTTCTTTTTGTTGTTGTTGTTGTTGTGTCTTTGTCTGATTTTGGTATAAGGGTAAAGCTAGCCTTGTCGAATGAGATAAAAAAAATTCCCTCTCCTTCAATTTTTTTGGAATAATTTGAGAAGAACCGGTGTTAGTTCTTACTTATAAGTTGGTAGAATTTATCAGTAAAGCCATCCAGTCTTGGGCTTTTTTTTTGTTGGGAAACTTTTTATGACTAATTCAATCTCATTACTCATCATTGATTTTTTGCAATTTTTTCTATCTCTTCCTGGCTCAATCTTGGTACATTATATGTCCAAAAATGTATCTATTTCCTTTATGTTTCCCAATTTGTTAGCATTTAGTTGTTAAAAATAGTATCTAATGATCATTTGTATTTCTGTGGTATCAGTTATAATGTCTTTTTTCATTTCTGATTTTATTTATTTGGGTCTTCTCTCTTTTTTTCTTGGTTAGTCTATCGGTTTATCAATTTTCTTTTATCTTTTCAAACAAACAACTACTGTTTAATTGACCCTTTGTAGTTTTAGTCTCTGTTTCATTTAGTTCTGCTCTGTTTCTTTACTGTTTCTTTATTTCTACTATTTTGGATTTCTTTGTGCTTTTTTAGTTCCTTGAGGTGCATGATTAGGTTGTTTACTCAAAACATTGCTACTGCCTTATGTAGGTGCTTATTGTTATAAACTTCCCTCTTTCCACTACAGGTTTTGCTATGTCGTGTTTATATTCTCACTTGTATTCTTTTAGGTTTCTTTTTATTTCAAAATATTATGGGGGTCCAAGCATTTTTGGTTACATGTTTCAGTTTTGTTATGCTTGAGTCAGGGTTATAAGTGTTCCTATCACCTAAATAGTGTTCATTGTACCTGATAGGTAGGTTTTTGCCCATCCCCTGCTCCCACTCCCCCCTGCTTGATTTCCACTGGGTTTGACTTCCCTCTGTGCACATGTATGCTCATCAGATCGTTTCAGTTTAATAGCAAGTACATGTGGTGTTTGTTTTTCCATTCTTTAGATACTTCACATAGGATAATGGTCTCTAGTTCCATCCATATTGTTACAAAAGGCCAAAAGGCATGAATTTATCCTTTTTCATGGCTGCATAGTATTCCTTAGTATACATACACCACATTGTGTTAATCCACTCAGGAATGGATGGGAACATGGGTGGATTCCATATCTTTGCAATTGTAAATTTTGCTGCAATAAACATTCAAGTGCAGGTGTCTTTTTGATAAAATGACTTCTTTTCCTTTGGGTAAATACCCCAGTAGTGGGATTGCTGAATCAAATGATAGGTCAACTTTTAGTTCTTAGAGAAATCTCCATACTGTTTTCCATAGAGGTTGTGCTAATTTGGAGTCCCACCAGACAGTGTATAAGTGTTCCTTTCTCTCTGCATCCATGCCAGCATGTACTGTTTTTTGACATTTTAATAAAAGCCATTCTAATGGGGGTAAGATGATATCTCATTGTGGTTTTAATTTGCATTTTCGTGATGATCAGTGACATAGAGCATTTTTTCATACGTTTTTTGGCCATTTGTTTATCTTCTTTTGAAAAGCTTCTGTTCATGTCTTTTGCCCACTTTTTAGTGGGGTTGTTTGTTTGTTTGTTTTTCCTGATTTACTTGAGTTCTTTGCAGATTCTGGTTATTGGCCCTTTACTGGATGTACAGCTTGCAAATATTTTCTCCCAGTCTATAGGTTGTCTATTTGCTCTGCTGATTTTTTCCTTAGCTGTGCAGAAGTTTTATAATTCAATCAAGTTCCATTTATTTATGCTCATTGCTGCTGTGATTGCCATCGGGATCTTCTTCATAAATTCTTTGCCTAGGATGATATCTAGAAGAGTTTTTCCTACATTTTCTTCCAGAATTCTTATTGTTTCATGCCTTACATTTAAGTCTTTTATCCATCTTGAATTAATTTTGTGAGTGCTGAGAGATATGGAATGCTGTTTAATTCTTCTGCACATGGCTATCCAATTTTCCCAGCACAATTTATTGATTAGGGCTTCTTCTCCCCAGTGTATATTGTCTTCTTTGTCAAAGATCAGTTGACTGTATGTGGATGGCTTTATATCTGGGCTCTCTGTTCTGTTCCATTGGTCTATGTCTCTTTTTTTTTTTTTTTTTTTTTTGCCAATAGTATGCTATTTTCATTACTATAGCCTTGTAGTATAATTTGAAGTCTGGTAGTGTGATGCCAGCTTTGTTCTTTTTGCTTAAGATTGCTTTGGCTACCCAGCTCTTTTCTGGTTCTAAACAAAGTATAAAATTGCCTTTTCTAGATCTGTGAAATATGACGTAGGTATTTTGATGAGGATTTCATTCAATCTGTAAATCTCTTTGGGCAGCATGGACATTTGAACAATGATGATTCTACCAATCCATGAGCATGATATGTTTTTACATTTGTGTCATCTGTGATTTCTTTCCTCAGTGATCCATAGTTCTCTTTATAGAGATCTTTCACCTTCTTGGTTAAATATATTCCTAGGTATTTTATTTTCTTTGTAGCTATTGTGAATGATATTGAGTCTTCAATTTGACTCTCAGTTTAACTGTTATTGACATATAGGAACGCTACTGATTTTCATACATTGATTATGTAACTTGAGACTTGAGACTTTGCTGAATTTATTTATCAATTCCAGGAGTCTCTTGGTGGATTCTGTGGGGGTTTCTACATATAAGATCATATCATCAGCAAAAAGTGGTAGTTTGACCTCCTCTTTCCCGATTTGAATACCCTTTATTTCTTTCTATTGCCTGATTGCTGTGGCTTGGACTTCCAGCACTATGTTGAATAGAAGTGATAGTGGGCACACCTCTTTTCTTCTAATTGTTAGTGGGAATTCTTTCAGCTTTTGCCTATTCAGTATGATGTTGGCTGTCGGTTTGACATATATGGCTTTTATAATATTGAGATATGTTCTTTCTATGCCTAATTTTTTGAGGGTTTTTTTCCTGAAAGGGTGCTGAATTTTGTCAAATGATTTTTACACATCTGTAGAGATGAACATATGGGTCTTTGTTTTTGCTTCCGTTTGTGTGGCAAATCACATTTATTGATTTTTGTATGTTGAAACATCCTTGAATCCCTAGGATGAAGCCCACTTGGTCATGGTGGATTATTATTATTTTTTTTATGTGCTTTTAAATTTGGCTTGCTTCTATTTTATTGAGGATTTTTGCATCTATATTCATAAGAGGTATTGGCCTGTAGTTTTCTTTTTTTTGTTGTTGTGTCCTTTTCTGGCTTTGGCATCAAGGTGATACTAGCTTCATAGAATGAGTTAAGGAGGATTCCCTCCTTCTTGATGTTATGGAATAGTTTGTGTAGTGTGGGTACCAGTTCTTTTTAAGTCTGGTAAAATTTGGCTGTGAACCCATCTGGTCTGGTGCTTTTTTTGGGTTGGAAGACTTTTTATTACTGCTTCAGTCTCCTTGCTTGTTAATGGATTGTTCAGGAGTTCTATTTATTCCTGACTGAGTCTTGGGAAGCTGTATGTTTCCCGGTATTTGTCCATTTCCTCTGTGTTTTCGAGTTTATGTACATGGAGTGTTTCATAGTATTAACAGATGATAGATATTTTGTATTTCCGTGGTACCAATTGTAATATCTCCTTTTTCATTTCTGATTGAGCTTATTTGGGTCATTTATTTTCTATTCCTGGTTAGTCTTGCAAGAGGTCTATCAATCTTGTTTATCTTTTCAAAGAACCAAATTTTTGTTTCATTGGTCCTTTGTATTTTGTTTGTTTTCCATTTTGTTTAGCTCTGCTCTGACACTAGTTATTTCTTTTCTTTTGCTGGCTTTGAGTTTGGTTTTCTTTTTGCTTTCTAGTTCATTGAGACACATCATAAGATTCTTAATCTGTGATCTTTCTCTCTTCATGATGTAGGCACTTAATGCTATGAATTTTCCCCTTAGGACTGCTTTTGCTGAATCCCATAGATTTCAATAGCTTGTGTCCCCTTCGTCATTCAGTTTGAAAAATCTTTTGATTTCCATCTTAATTTCATTATTGACCCAATAATCATTCAGCAGCAGGTTGTTTAACTTCCATGACTTTGTGTAGAATTGAGTGTTTCTCTTGGAGTTGATTTCTAGTTTTATTCCACTGTGGTCTGAAGATACATGGTATGTTTTCTATTTTTTTTTTAATTTGTTGAGACATGCTTGGTGGCCTAAGATATGAACTATCTTGGAGAATGTTCCATGTGTTGATGAGAAGAATGTGTATTCTGCAGCTGTCTATGAAATGTTCTGTAAATGTCTATTAAGTCCACTTGGTCTACAATGCAGAATAAGTCTAATATTTCTCTGTTGATTTACTGATTTTATTTCTAGATGATCCGTACAATGCTAAAAGTTTGCTGTTGAAATTCCTGACATTTAAGGGAATTTACAGAAAATAAGAGAAATGGGGCATTTTCCACCTCTTGTGGGAAAGGACAGAAGTTTTCTCCTGCCTGTTCTAATTTAGAGTCTCAAGAGAAGCAGTTGATGAGGTACTGCCTCTTACAAGAGGAGCCACAGGCCAGGTACAGTGGCTTATGCCTGTAATCCAGCACTTTGAGAGGCCAAGTTGGGAGGATCCCTTCAGCCCAGGAGTTCAAGGTTGAAGTGAGCTGTGATCATACCACTGCACTCCAGCCTGTGGTGACAGAATAAGACCTTGCATCTAAAAATAAAAAAGTGGTGTAGCCACAGACTCTCACAGACATTTCTAATGCTGCTTCTAGATAGTTTTAAGCAATGGCCTGCTGATAAATGTTTAACAACTTGCTCTCCAGAAGTGACGGAAGGTGCTGATTTGTAGCATTTGCTAATTTCTCTGTTGTAACTGTTCCCATTATGGCCAATTTCAAGCTACAAGCCTGAGGTCACTGATGTGAAGTTGGGAAGAGATGTGTTTAATCAGCTTTCAGCTCCAGAACACCACTAATTCTAAGTAAAGCCCATGTTGTTACAGTATTGGACCCCCAGTGAATCATACTTCCCTGAATCCATGCCCTTTTATAGGCTCCTCCCACACTGACTCTGGGCTTAATATGTGACTTACTTTCAGACATGGGAAATCAGAAAGCATTACACAAGCAGAGGTTTAGAGAGTGTTTGTACTTTGGGACTTTCCATCTTGAAATGCATTATGTGAAGAAGCCTAAAAGATGCTAGAAGATGATTGATCACTTGGAGATATGGGGCCTAGCCAACATCCAACACCAACTGCAAGATATGTTATCTTAGACTATCTAGCCCCAGTCAAGCCACCAGATGACTACAGCTATATGAGTTACCATAGGCCAGAGCAGCAGAAATACCACCCATCTGATCCCATTCCAAATTTGTGATCCACAGAATTTTGAGCAAATAAATGGTGATTGTTTTAACCTATTAAGTTTGGAGTGTTTTAAGCTGCTAAGTTTGTATGCAGCAAAAGATACAATTAATACCCCCTACATGTCCCCAGGAGTTTGGGATACACATGAGGATTGATGCTAATAGAGTAGCCCATGATGGCATGGCATGGGAAGAAGCATCATTACAGGTTAAATCACATTTCCACCTTTTGGTGAGCAAAATCAAATCTTTGCCATGAAGGGGATTCTTGAAAGGACCCTACCCAAAATGGCTACCTGTTGTGGCAAACAGACCCCATAAGAAAATAGGCTATGGGCAGTCCCCTAGAAGCAAGCAATGAGGGGCTATTATAAAAGAGATCTTCCAGAAGGCTTATTGCCCACATTTGAAGGAAGGTATAGTGTGGTAGATTTCACCAATGCACTTCATGAAAGAGTTAGGGCTTGAAGGTTTAGTAAGACAGAGGATATTCAATAGTCAAGAGAAATGTAAACAATATCACCTCTAAGTTCTTTTTTTCTCCATTCCTTCCTTAGAGGAGGCCCTGGTGGGAGTAGAATAAAGCTGTTTAAGGCTGGGCGTGGTGGCTCACGCCTGTAATCCTAGCACTCTGGGAGGCCGAGGCAGGCGGATCGCTCAAGGTCAGGAGTTCCAGACCAGCCTGAGCAAGAGCAAGACCCCGTCTCTACTATAAATAGAAGAAATTAATTGGCCAACTAAAAACATATAGAAAAAATTAGCCGGGCATGGTGGCACATGCCTGTGGTCCCAGCTACTTGGGAGGCTGAGGCAGAAGGATCACTTGAGCCCAGGAGTTTGAGGTTGCTGTGAGCTAAGCTGACGCCATGGCACTCACTCTAGCCTGGGCAACAGAGTGAGACTCTGTCTCAAAAAAAAAAAAAAAAAAAAAGCTGTTTGCTCTTTGTATTGTACCAAATCCAACCAATTCCATACTTCAGTTACATTTGCATTTAAAGAACTCTGAAATAATATTGTATGCATAACGAATGACTTATGGACACTCAACAAAAATTAAATAATGTTCATTCATTCAATAAATGTGGATTGAGGATTACTTTCTGCCAGGCAAGTTGTAGGATTTAAGAATTCAGCAATGAATAATGTTAAATTCTACTTTCACAGAGCTTTCACTCTAGTGTTAAGGACAGATAAAACAGATAAAGATATAAAGTATCAGTGGGAATTGTTAAGACAAGAAAGCAAAGTGATAGATAAGCAGTGATTAGTTGTGAGAGGACTAGTTTTGATAGAGTGGCCAGGCAAGGTTTTTCTGTAGAGATGACATTTATAGAGACCTATATCACAAGACATTTACAATTACATTTAATTAGTAAATTTCAGGTGATGCAAGTTTTCACCTATATTCTCTTAGTTGCCACTTGCAACAACCCTTTGAGGCAGACTGGAGTGCAGGCCTCAGAGCTTCTCCTTTTATAAATGAAGAAAATGTAGGTCTGAGAGCAAATTGCCTGGCAGAAAATGGTGAAATCAGGATTGAAATGCAAGCTCTCCTAGTCCACTGCTATTTAAGTTTCTGAGGGTGAAGAAGGTTTCCACAGGACTGCTGTCAAGTAAAGTGATGATCATTGGAAGTTGACTGTAGGACCCAGGGATTTAGTTCCCTAGGCCCAGACTTTAACCTGGCTTTCATTTGTGATTTCAGCACCAACACATATACTTTGCCTTGGTCACTCTAGGGAAAGCTAAGACCACGCAATTATAACCAGGGAAAACGCCAACTCACCAATTAAGTGGTAGGGGAACAAGCCTGTACAAGCCCTTTGAAAAATAAAGTTCCATGCTGAGACAACATTGTTTCATCTTTAGAAATTTAGATAAATTTGATTTTAACTCATTATAACACTATGGACTTTAATTGGCCAGGAGCATTACAAAAACCTTTTGTCTAAGCAAAAGCTTCCTGGTGATAATGACAGGGGTATAGAAAATCCCTCTTCTGAAATTATCCCTCAATATAACAGATCTCTGGCACTGAATGGTGCCCAGTCAATGCATGGGCGGGTTCCAACAGCTCAAATAATGAACTTCGCTTTGATGCTCTTCATTTCACACAGTTATTTGAGCACCTGGTAAAAGCAAACTTTTTTATTTAGATTTTTTAAATTGCTGATTCTTTGAGGCTCTGCCACATGAATACCTCATTGCCTCAATTCAAATGCAATTACCAAGAACTAGCATCTCAGATTCGTTTTCTTGACCATGCTTAGATTTTAGAGAAAAAATAAATAAATGCTAAGAAAAGTAACTAATAATTAGTAATTTAAATATATGCACACAAACATACAAACACATTCCAACCAACTTTCAATAGCATGCTACAGCAGGTTCATACCAGCTTGCCAGAGCTGGTTATTAAAGATTCATAAATGTATTATGACAGTTGAAGGTCATATTGGCAACTTAAAATCAGCCATGGTACAAGTATTTACACTACAGAAATAGGTAAGCACTACAAATCAGGGCTTATTACCCCAAAAGAGAAGTTTGTTTAACATTTACCAGCACACCACTGGTTATGGTCCTAGGTTAGTACCAGAGTCTGTCAAATCCTTTGTCTATATAATATTTATTCCTACAATTTTTGGAAGTGAAAACCAATATACAGAATAATTTCAGTTAGGCATTGTAACACACTCAATAATTAATGAAAGATTATTTGATTTTGTATACTTTCTAAAGCAAGATGATTCATGAAATTCTTTTACATTTTTTACTTTTTATTTTTGAAATAAATACAGATTTACAGGAAGTTGCAAAGATAGTACAGATGGGTCCCATGGATCCTTTAACTAATGTGCCCCAATAGTTATATCTTACATAATTTTAATGCAGTATCAAAACCAGGAATACAACACTAGTACAATGTATGTGTATAAGTTTATGTCATTTGCTGTATCATGTAGTAAGTTTGTGTTTAGTTATTTTCCAGAGCAGTTGTACCATTTTACATTCTCACCAGCAATGTCTAAGGGATCTAGTTTCTTTGCATCCTTTTTAGCATTTGAATTTTTCACTATTTTTAAATTTTAGCTCTTCTAATGGATATGTAGTGATATCTCATTGTGGTCTCGATTGCACTTCTAGTGATGGCTATGATATTGAATATCTTTTCATGCATTTATTTGCCATCCACATATCCAATTTGGTGAAATGTCTCTTCATGTCTTTTATCCATTTTCCAGCTAGATTGTTGTTTTTTGTTATTGTTGAGTTCAGAGAGTTCTTTATATATTCTATATACTAGCCCATTGTCAGATATATATATTACTAGTTTATAAATATTTTCTTCCAGTCTGTAGCTTGTCATTTCAATTCTCTTAATGAGATTTCTCATACAGCAAAAGTTTTTAATTTTGATGAGATAAATTTATCAAGTTTTATTTTTCCTTGATCATACTGTTTGTGTCTAGTCTAAGAACTCTTTGCTTAGACCTAGATTCTGAAGATTCTCTCCTATGTTATCTTCTAAAAAGTTTATAGATTTGCTTTTTACATTTAAATCTATGATTATTTGGAGTTAGTTTTTGTACATGGTATGAGCCTTAGGTCAAGGTTCATTTTTTTTGCCTATGAATGTACAATTGCTCCAGCACCATTTGTTGAAAACACTATCCTTTCTCCATTGAATTGCTTTTGCAACTGCATCAAAAATAAATTGGGCATATTTGCATGGTACTATTTCTGAGAGATTTTTATTCTGTTTTACTGATCTATGTGTCAGTCTGTCTGTTAATACTACAAAGTCTCAATTACTGGTAGAGTGATTGTTTCCACTTTATTCTTCTTTTTCAAAATCATTTTAGCTATTCTAGTTATTTTGCCTTTCTATTAAAAACCTTAGGATAATCTTGTCTATATCTAAAAAAAATCTTGTTGGGATTTTGACAGAAATTACATTAAACTGTATACCAATTTGGGGAGAATTGACAACTTTCATTATGCTAAGTCTTCCAAATCATGAATATGGTATATCTCTGCATTTAGTTAAACCTTTGATTTCTTTAATCAGTATTTTGTAGTTTTCAGCATACAAGTCCTATACATGTTTTGTTAGGTTTACATGTAAGTATCTCAGGGTGTTTTTTTTTTTTTTGAATGATTGCAAATGGCATTGTATTTTTTTTAATTCAGGAGATTACGGGGGTACAAAATATTTTGGTTACATGTTATGAATTTGCCACATCCCAGCCATGGTTTGAGACATGCCCTTCCCCTCCTACAATGCTCACTGCGCCCATGAGTTGTGAGTTTACCCACTCCCAACCTCCTACCCCCAAAGAATATTACTACTGTGTTAGCACCTTAGTGTTGATCAGTGCCAGTTTGATGATGACTATATATGGTGTCTATTCTTCCATTCTTGTGATGTATTTTTAATTTTGTTTTTCACATATTCATTACTAGTATTGTGTGCTGATCTTGTATTTTGCAAAGCTGATGAACTCACTTAATAGTTCTAGGAGTTTTGGGGTCTTTTTGTTTTTGTGTTTAGTAGATTCCTTGGGTTTTTCTATACCATGTCATCTGCAAATAGGGACAATTTCATTTCTTTTTTCTCATCTGCTTGGTTTTTATTTCCTCTTCTTGCCTTATTGTGCTGGCTAGAACTTCCACTACTATGTTGAAGACCAGAGGGAAAAGGAATCATTTTTGCATTGTTCCCAATATTAGCAGGGGGAAGCATTCAGTTTTTCACCATTAAGTATATTAGCTCTAGAGTTTTTGTTTGTTTGTTTGAAGCCTGACTGTAATTGTGGATTTGCCTGTTTCTTCTTTTGGTTTTTGCTTTTCATATTTTGTAACTCTATTGTTTGGAACATACACAATTTGGATAAAAAGATGGATTGAGCCTTTTATCATTATGTAATGTTCCTCTTCATCTCTGGTAATTTTCTTTGATCTAAAGTTTACTGTATCTGACATGACTATAGCCAGTATGACTTTCTTTTTTTCTCTAGTCATTTTACTTTCACCCTCTTTAAATCATTTCATTTGAAGTAAGTTTCTTGTAGCTGGGTCATGTTTTTTTTTTCTATCCACTTTGCAAATACCTTTCTTTTAATCTTTGTATTTAGACAACTAATATTTAATGTAATGATTGGCATGTTAAGGCTTACAGCTGTCATTTTATTTTTTGTTTTCTGTTTTTCTGTTTTCATTTTCATGCCTTCCTGTGGTTTACCTGAACATATTGTAAAATTTTATTTTGATTTATCTATAGTATTTTTGTGCTAATCTCTTTATGTAGAATTTTAGTGGTCACTGTAGCTTTTACATTATATATAAATAACGTATTTTGGTCTATTGGTGTCAATATTTTACCAGTTTGAGTGAAGTATAGAAACCTTACCTCTTTTCCTTTAGTCTCCCCCCATTTATAATATAATTGTTTTAAATATTTCCTATATATACATTGAGAACCACATTAGAGAGTGCCATAATTTTTGATTTCAATAGATTTGGGGGGCACAAGTGATTTTTTTGTTACATAGATGAATTATATAGTGGTAAAGTCAGGGCTTTTGAGATTTTTATAATTTTTATTCAACTGTCAAGCATAATTTAGAAAAGTCTAGAAGGCAAGAACAGTCTATTTTACTTACCCATATTTTTGCTCTTTTCATGTTCTTCCTTCCCTCTTGATGTTCCAATATTCCTTCTTTTATAATGTCCTTCTGTTTAGAGAACTTCTTTAGCCATTCTTTTGAAGTAAGTCTACTGGCAACAAATTTTCCTAGCTTTCCATCATCTGAAAATTTCTTTATTTTCCCTTCATCCCTGAAGGATATTTTCACCAGATATAAAATTCTGGGTTGACCTTTTCTTCAGCACTTAAAAAGTATTGTGCCACTTCTTTCAGGTCCCCATGGTTTTTGATGAAAAATCTGCTGTCATTCAAGTTGTTTTCCTTCTTCTTTTTATTTTTTTTAATTGGGGGAAAACTACAAAGCATTTACAGTACAATGTTTACAGTCACAATTTGTAGTGAGCTGATTTCCCAAAATATATTACCACTCAAGTTGACTTACCTTGTTACATTCAAAGACCTACTCTGTCAAAGT
>CAUYRT010087039.1:0-13189 GCA_963574885.1 Lepilemur ruficaudatus | reverse complement strand
GGAGGATTGCTTGAGGTCAGGAGTTTGAGACCACCCTGAGCAAGAGCGAGACCCAGTCTCTACTAAAAATAGAAAAAATTAGCCGGGCATGGTGGCAAGCACCTGTAGTCCCAGCTATTCAGGAGCCTGAGGCAGGAGAATCGCTTGAGCCCAGGAGTTTGAGGTTGCTGTGAGCTAGGCTGATGCCACTGCACTCTAGCCCAGACAACAGAGCAAGACTGTATCTCAAAAAAAAAAGAAAAAACTATAGTTGGCAAGGACTGTTTTAAAATTGATCTCATAGAACTTTCGCTTGGATTTTTAATATTTTAACATTGTACTCTATTTCTAACAACTTCTTTAAGTAGTATAAGGGAAAGAGTTCAAATGCATAAACATATATAACTAATATATTTTGCTCTTTTTGAATAAATACCAGTTTTAATTTTACTTTGCTGATGAAATCTTTTATTCGTAACTGCACAGATAAATTCCTAGAAAGTTGTTTGGATTAGTGTCCCCATTTATAGATGTTTTTTAGAATATACTTAGCTGCATTTTTGTGCATAGCATTTAGTGAATAACCTAGTGCCCTATAGTCTGGGTTTTTTTTTTTTTTTTGGTGTTTTTTTGAGGGGGGAGTATGCAATGGAGATTTACTAGCATTGCAGTAAATACCACCACATAACTGTAAACTCTTTGAGGTTAAACAACTCAGTAAACATCTTGGAATGCTCCTAGCTTTCATTTCCACCATTCCGTTTCACAACCTCTTTCAAAACCCAGCTGAAGATTCACACCTCTGAGAATCCCATATGATTCACCCCACACCATTCTGAGTTCCTCTTATGTTTCCACTCTGGCAGCATTTCCAACTTTCCTATTCCTGGCAGTGGTTCTGTTTTGTATTTTTTGTAAATGTCTACATGTTGAGTATCACCAGTTAGACTGTGAGTTCTTTGAAAATCAGGGACTTATTTCTTTAGTTTTTCCTGTCATAGTTCTCCCTAGGATACTGTAAATCACAGTGTTTGTTGTCCCGGCTCTCCGTGGATTTGGGAGCCAGGCTACTGTAGCTGCAGAGCAAATTTCAGATTGGAGAGAAGAGGGTAGAGGATGGTGAGGGGAAAAGGGGAGCATCTACTTAGTGATCTACAAATAATAGAATGTACCTTTTTCTCCCTCCCCACCCCCACTGAAGCCCCCAACTTCCCAACTCTCATGCTTTTATGAGCCCTAATGCAATCTGAGCAGCATGCTTCCCATGCACAAACATCTTCCTTCCTGTGGACGCCTTTGCTATTCATTTTAATCAGATTTAACTGTATGAAATGATGTTAAGAGGATGGGCAAGTGAATTTGAAGACCCACATGGTGTAATTGTCCATGGGACCCTAGTTCTTCTGGACATTGTCATAACTTTTACGGAACCTAGTACAGTATTCGGGGGTGTTCAATAAGTGTATTGAATGACTCATAAGGAAATATGGATATGGACAATCTGGAAAAGTAAAACAAAAGTGAAACATTTATGGTAACACTGAATGTACTGGATTTTTTTTGAGCAGCAGAGTTATACTCTGAACTGTGTTGGTCTTAAACTAATATGAGAACAAACTGCACGTAAGTTATGTGAGATGTGGATGGAAGAAAATTGAGTTGGAGTTAGATTAACATGACCTGGGGGTCAAGGAATCCTTTGAAAGTTTCCTGCCAACAATTCATAGAGAATAATCAACATGAACTTAACTTACTTTTTAACAATAGTAAGTTTATGTGAGTAAATACAAAAGATTTGATAACATATTGACTGTTGGATTTGGGCTACTAGCATTAAAAACTCTTATTGAAAGACATTTGACTTACATGATCTTGGGAAATTTAAGTTACTGAACTTCTTTTATTACTTATATCCCATAGCTCTGCAAGTGAATCTGGTTCTCAAAGCACTTGTGATCCACTTGTAACTCCAACAGCTCTTGCTGCCTGTACCAGAGTCGACTCATGCTTTACCCCATGGTTTGTGCCTTCTCTTTGCATTTCCTTCCAGTTTGCTCACCTGGAGTTCCACCTTTGTCATCACCTTGATCAACTAGGCACAGGTACTCTTTCCCTTAGCATCAAATTAACATCCACTTATTACTAACTGTTTTTTCTTTAGTGTTCTCAAGACAAAATTCATAAATTTTTACTCACGTAATTTATTTTCAGAAAGTATAAAGTGAACAGTGGCAAAATTATTATGAAGTTGATTTGGTACAACAGGTGTGCTTCCTACTTTTGAACCAGTTTATGGACCTGTTATATAAGTTAACAAAGGTATCGAGCTGACATGTTTCTGCATACTTCCTAATGAGAATTTTCAAGGAAGTGACAGAAATTGTAGGTTTTAGTATTATTCCAATTATGATGTTTTTGAAAGAAGTATATCTGCTTTTGTTCTGTATTCTGAGCCATTATATTGGTAGCAGATAGCTTCCAAAAGTACTTGATATTGCCTGATTTCAAAAGCATGAATACCTTCTACCAAAGATGGGCACATTCTCCAATTAATTTAAAGGAGTCTCATTTTTACAAGTTTAGAAGGAAGAAGTTTAAATTTTACCGCACACCAAAAGTAGCCTTTTATAAATTTGCTAATGTTACTTGAATAATTGTTTCTAAAGCATTATATTCTGTACCAAACCTTTTCTAGTTAATGAATTTGGATTCAGGTATTAGGTTTTCAAGCTACATGTAATGGAAAAGGGGGGAAATCAGATTAAAACCAAACATAACTGCTGTTAAGCATCTTGCCTTTTCAGAAAAAATGTAGTTTAATCTGCTTTTTCTAACTCTCTTTGAGTCATGTTCTTGTTTTTGAGACTCAGTTAGTAGATACAGAGCAGTTTTATAAAACTCTCCTTAGATAGTTACCTGCTCTTCATTTTGTTGGTTGTCTGCTGTGATCAGTTTTTCTCTGTGAAAGTGAAAGTAACCATTGTCCAATATATTCTTAAGAGACCTGACTGAACAGTTTTGTTTGCAAATATCCGATGATAACTAAAAGATTATGATGTCTTCAAGAGAATATTTGAATTTATTAAACACCAAATACTAAATTAAGCAATCTTTTTGTGAATAATTTAAATGTCATCTCACTCTTTATTTTCATAAAGTATTGGCTTATCTTAATTGCTATTTTTCTTGTTTGTTTTCTTGACAGCTCCACCACAGTACCTACAGCCATTCATTTCTGATAAAAATGTGCCATCTGAATTAGAATACATGATTGTTTCCTTCAGAGAACCACACATGTATCTTCGACAGTGGAATAATGGTTCTGTCTGTCAGGAGATCCAGTTCTCAGCTCAAGCAGACTGTAAACTTCTAGAGTGCAGAAACGTTACTATGCAAAGCGTGGTGAAACCCTTCAGTGTCTCTGGACAGATTGCAGTTTCCAGTGATGCCATAGAAAAGCTGCTTGACTGCACTGTGATAGTTGACTCTATATTTGTAAACTTTGGACAGCACGTAGTTCATTCTCTAAACACTGCAATACAAGCTTGGCAACAGGTATGCACGTTCCAAAACAGTTTATAGTTTGGCCACATAGGATCTTTTATTAGGTACTGTATGTTATCACTTCTAATAATAAGTTAAATTCAAACAAAAATGTGAAACAATGAAGAATTTGATGGACACCATAATATTTGAACCTTCTCTGTTTTGGCAAAGTGATGCATGTTCTTTTTGAAAAACTTTGGAATATATGGGTTCTCTACACATGCATCGGAGATCATGCCCACATTTTTGTGACTAATGTACCACATCTGTGTGGAAAGTAACATATTCTCAGAAATTTTTTCCAAGTATTGTGGCTTTAGTTTGCCAAACCTTCAACTTAGCTATGTATCAAATTGTCTGAGTGTCCATTACAGAAATGAAAAACCTGTGTGAGCCTTTCTGATAATAAGCATTCCATCTTTTCAAACAAAAAATGCAGTGAGATGAAATATGTGAGCACGATATAGTCTTAATCTTTTCCTCTACTATCATTCTGCCTTTTTGATTCACTTAAAAACACTAGATGATAGGTTTTTTAGATTAGAGACTTGATTGCTTTAATAATTTTTTACTTGTATCTCTTATCAGAAATTAGCCGTATCAATAAAGGGAGAAGTATAAATCTATGATAAATGACATATTGAAAATGGGAAACCTATCCATACCTACTAACATGAAAGTAATTTCACAGAATGTTTGAATGCTACTACACTTAGCCATTTAAGAACAAATCTCTTCTGCTTCTATTACTGATTTTCAATGTTGTATTTCCTGTATTTCCATCAAGTTTGAGTTGCTATTTAAGCTGAGACATTTCCCCACATTTTGTATATGTTACATATTATTTGTGTGAAGCTAGCTCCCCAAGAGAAATGGTCCTTCATGCATCACTGACCTTTTTCAGGGACAGGGGCAGTTAAGGGGGGGAGGGGCTTTAGTTCACTAACTTAAGAATTTTTATGGGAATAAACTGTTTTCTTTATATGCATGAAGACCTATACAAGACTAAGGAATTAATTACCTAACATGGCACTACAATAGCAAAGGGAAAGAAGATAACACATCTGTTTTATATTTTAAAAATCTTTTTTAAGGGCATTCCATGGTTTTCTTGTTGCAAAGGACATGCGTAAAATAAGAGCTAGTGTGATCTAAATCTTTGCAGCTGGTTCAAATAGCCATGTGAAAAAAACCTCCATGGCTCCAATTTCTGTTTTTTGTCATATTTTGAACAATGCATTTAATAAAAAACAAACCTAGAAAATATAAAAGAGTCATTGATAGAGCATTTAAACTCAGGATTTTTTTTTTTTTTTGTCTTGGTATCAGAGACATCATAAGAAAACTCATGTACAGCAACTACTGCAAAATGGCCTTCAGAAATATCAGTTTCCTCATAGGGTAAAAATACTCTCTTAGACCCTGCTGTACATATAAATAAAATATGCTGCATAAATATTTAAATGTTTTAAACCACATCAGAGTGTGAATGACTGACAGGCTAACACAGTGCCTTGAAGGAATATTCTGAGTTTTTTTAAAAAATGGAATTGTATATTTGATTAAGTAGAGCCATATGTCACATAGCATATTGCTGACAGGTACATTCTATGAATAGTTGATTCTGATTTATACAGGGATTTGGCAATGTTAACATGAGCCACAAGAGGATATACTTCTGTAATTGTTGCTGTAATTTTCTTGTTTCCTCCCATGTCAAGGGTACTTGCCACCAAGTTTTAATGTGGTAGGCACCTAACCCTGTGCATTCTAAAGTAAATACAAAAGTGTACTACTTTGAAATTATGGGACATTTGACATTGAAATGGGTTTATAGAGGTTTATTAAGTTCTTTGTTTCTAAGATATTCTGAATGTGGTTTGTCCCCTTTAGAAGAGGAAGTTTAGTTTCCCAAACTTGGATTTTATTATGTGTATAATGCTCACATACAGTGTAATTATTGCCAGTGAAAAATTTGAATTTAATAAGCAGGCTAAGTGATTTGAGTTTTCCACATCCTTTTATTGGATTTGTATCTGAGACAAGTCATTTTTATCCGGTGTGGATGGACCAGTCAGTTGAAGCATAAAACATTTGGCCTTCCACCTTTAGGTCATGAGTTCAAGATTAACAGAAGCCTTCATCAGTGTCTGATTTCTCTGGCTGTAGATTTTTTTTCTCTTTTATAAATGATGACTGTTTTGTGAAAACAGATTGAGGATCCAAAATGCCACTTGCAGTTTGCTTTATATTTCTATGTCACTTTCCCAGATTTGGACAAAATAGCATTTGAAGGGGGGGGGTTGTTTGTTTTGTTTTTTTTAATTAATGTTATACTCATATATAACCTTCTGTTACACCAAAATGGTATCTCTGTTTAATTGCAAATGCCTGTGTGACACTCCACGAAACTTAAGTGTGAATTAGCCATCTTTCAATTACAAACCCAAGTAAGCATTCTGCCTCTCAACATATATGATGTCACGTAAAATGTGTCTGAACTTTTTTATACTATACCAGGACTTAAAACATTCCAAGAAATGCTTAAATTTATTACAGTTATAATGAACTCCACAGATGAAGCAACAGTAGAGAAAAAGTTCCCGAAGGACTTTGCGTAGTCTTTAGAAAAATGTAAACAACCCCCTTGTGTTCTTTAATTTACATTTTTTCCTAAAACCCTCATCACTTATTAAAGGTCAGTTTTTAGATATGAGGAAAGCAATATGATTTTTTTTCCTACTTAAGCCCCATCTGGTAACTTAACCTCTGTGTTACCAGCAGATTGATCTCAATTCATTATGAAAACTGAGTTTTAATCTCAGGATGTGTAACTAAGTGGGAGATTGGAATCATATCCCTTTATTCATGTCTGTACTCTTAGACTGAAAGGAGAGAAAAATGTTTACAAGGAAAGCAGTTTGTGTTGATTATGTAATGCTAAATGGAAAAATCTCATCAAAACTAATTACACACTATGATTCCAGTTTGATTAAAGGTTTGTAGATAAATATATAAGATAGGATTGGATAGGATAGACTAGAATAGTACCAGGCAGGACATCCAGAAGAGAAAAATTGCTTGAAAAAAAATGTACCAAATGTTAACAGCAGTTATCACTGAGTATAAAATTAGAGATTTTTTTAAATCCATACTTTCTGGATTTTCTAACTTTTAGAGAGTGAACATATATTACAATTATAATTTTAGAAACTAAATCTACCCAGATTTTGTTTGTTTTCTAAGTGTTTATTGAGTACTTAACATAGGAGGCATTATGCTGGGTACTGGCAATAAAATTGTAAATAATACAGACCTGGTTGCTGCCTTTATGTAGCATAAAGTCTAATGATGGAGACAATATCGAACCCATGATGGTACAGATTAACAAGTGCTCTGAAGGTGAAAACATAGAGTGTTATGTGAGCATAAAATAGGGGAACCCAACTTGATCTGAAGAGGATCTCCAAAGGCTACTCTGAAGTGACCTTAAAAATGGCAGCTGAAAGCTGAATAGAAACAAGTTAGTCAAGCAAGAAGAAAATCCAAGCAGAGGGAAGGACTGAGGCAGGAAGTAGTTCTACATGTTGAGTGAATTGAAAGGAGGCCAGTGTAGTGTTGGAGGAGCTAAAAACAACTAAGTCAAGCTGGTTGAGCTGGAGTGTTGTGAGCAAATGTCATCAGCAAATGGCGTGTAGCTCAAGGTGCAGCTGGAGCTGTGGGGAGGGGCCAGGTAAGGCAGGACATCTGAAACCCAGCAGCAGGCAAGTTTTGAAATCATGGCTAGTGATTAAAAGCCACAGCAGAGAGTATTAGGGTAGACAGTAGGTAATTGTTGGTTATAAGTGCTTTGGTCTCACTTAGCCAGAAACTCTTGGTGATTAGTGAGGCTGTCAAGCAAGGTTCGGTTAAGAGAGAATAGACGGATGATAGAGAGAGGGTTCAGAAGTCCTCAAGGGCCCCTCAAGGGCCAAAGAATGAGGTATGTCAGGGCCATTTCACCACTTGCAGCATAAAGCACTGTCTACCTGCTCCCAGGGTATTCAGGATGACTAGGAGTGGATTCTGTTTCCCAAGAAGAATCTGTAGCCTGATAAAGTTCTTGGTCTGATTTTGGTCCAGGCTTGATTCCAGGTACTTTCATCCATAGACTCTGTCTCCATGCCTCCTAATATCTTGAATCACTGTGCTTCTGAGTGGTATCCCTATTTACTCTCCCTTCCCTCAATAAAGTGGCAAGTGATGGAGTATGGCATTTTGACATTATTTAGATCCATAGCCAGGTAATAGAAGCCAACTGGAGAAGCATCAGTTACATATTATTACCCATCATCTGCAAATTGATTAGCTAATTGTGATTTTTTTTATATTCTCAAGACATTTATTTTGCTATTCTTTTAGTTTACCAGAAGTGTGTTTATTGTTTTGAAGCTATAACCTAACCAGAGTGATAAAAGAATAAGCACAGAAATATTTTATCACTTTGCCAACATTTTAATGTAACAGGAATCAGTGGAGACACCATTAAGCTGAAAAAGGACATATCAACACAGGAACATATTACTGATTTGCTGAGCCTTAGCTGATTAATGAAGGATATTAGCTGATTAATGGCTATTAGCTGAAATAGATACTGAAAACTGTTTTTTAACTAACATTATTTCTCTTGAAAACTTGGCTTTCTCTGAGTTTGGAGTTGATCTGTTTTGTATGTTCAGCCTCTTAACAATAGAGGGAAAGTTATGGTTTTATTTACGTCTCTCCCTGAGCAGATTTATACACACACACACACACACACACATGCTCTCTCCCTCTCTCCCCCTCTCCCTCCATCCCTCCCTCCCTCCCTCCCTCCCTCCCCCCTCCCCCTTAAGGGATCTGAGGATGTTTTACCTAAATGATCCTTACTTTCTGTAGGGTACAAACTGTGGCTTTGGTAATTGGTCTTGATTGTTGAGTTTAGAAGGCCAGGAACATGGTAATTCTAGCCTCCAGTACTCTGTTCAAAAACGTGCACTACCCTATATAGCACTCTTTGTAGCATGTTAATTCACTTTAAGAAATGTTAAAAAGTTTGAGGGATCTCACTGTTCTTTTGCTCTTCTGTTTGTATGATTTATTTTGTAGGAGTATAAATCAAAACACATTCTTGGAACATTTAAGATCTCTTTAAGGTATTTTGTGTGTGTGTGTGTGTGTGTGTGTGTGTGTGCGTGCGTGCGTGCTTATCCTGGAAGTATAGAATACTTTGTATACCAGAGCTAATGACAACAGATCTTTTAGGGTTTCTGTGTTGTAACAATGGCCACCGGGCAGACAGCTGCCAAACATCTTGCAATTAATCTGATACACGTTGGCTTTCCTATTCTTTTTCTTTCAGAACAAATACCCTGAGGTAGAAGAGTTGGTCTTCAGCCATTTTGTGATCTGTAATGACACACAGGAGACACTGCGGTTTGGCCAGGTGGATACTGATGAAAATATTCTGCTGGCGAGTCTCCACAGTCACCAGTACAGCTGGCGCTCTCACAAATCCCCACAGGTATTTGAGAAACAGCCTTACAAACACAGCAATTGTTAAGGTTAGGGATTCATTTATTCTGCATTTGTGTGCCTGTGTCCAGTTGTTTCCCTTTTTAAGTCTCCCAAGGAACCACACAGTGGTAACTACAGCTGACGGAAACCAAGAGGTGTTTAGAGATGGAAGCACGATACACCCAGGCTTCTCTTGGAATGGAGCGTTTTCCTGATTAGCATGGGTGCTGGCAGGACAGCAGGGTGTGCTGATTAAGAGGTTGACTCTAGAGCCACGTTTGGATCCTGGCTTTGTGTAACCTTGCTTTACTTTCTAGTCTTCAGTTTTCTCATAAGAAAAATGGGGATAAAAATAGTACTTATTTCATGGGATTGTGAGGATTAAATGAATTAAACATATAAGGCACTAGACTGCTGCTTGATATACTATAATCGTTATGTGTTGGGTATTATTATTCATTTATCCTGATTTTTTCTGTATACATACTCTATACCAGGCACATGCTAGGCACTAGGAATTTAATGACAGGTAAGTAACAGTTCTTACCCTCCAAGGACAGTGACACAATGAAGACAATGACAAACTATACCCAAGGGAGCACTGAAAAAAGACATACCAAATGATGTCTGTTTTCCAAGTAGTATAATTCTATTTTCCTGTCACTTTAGATGGGAATAAGTAGAGAGACGTGCCCTGCAGGGATAATATGAGCACGAATTAAACACAAAGATGTGGTCTTAAATGAGTAAAAGAAATTCTAGGAAGTACTCTCAAGAATAATGTATTTCTAAAACTCTGGGTAATAAGGAAACTACTGTCTGCTTGTGATTAAAAGAAAGTCATTAGATTAGAGAACAAGTTTTCCCATCTGGTCTATAGACCAGCTTCAGGATATGTTATACCTTCAGTCTCCATCTGAGCATAGGTAGATACTGATTTCTTACTTGTTTTTTCATCAGATTGCCACACTACTGGTATAAAATTTGGAAAAGTAGATACAGTGTAGTATTTCTTATTTAAATATATTTATTTAGTTTATATTGATCTGACAGGACATTAAAACTACATAAATCTTTTTTCCATAAAAGTTCTTCCAAAAATTTCTCACATGATGTGATATTGCTCTCATATTTTTAGGGTGAATCACACACCTTTATTTTCTGATTGTCCTATTGAGAAATTTCAGAGTTTTTAAGTTGTTTGCCCCTTATAACATAGTTAAAGGACATTTTGCTTATTTCATAATTAAGTTTCTTTTTTAAACTTTTTTCTTATGGATTGCCAAAGTGAGAACATACAGATGTATTGACAAAACAAAATAAAAACACCTATAATCCCAACCACCCAGAGATAATGTGTGTTAACACTTGTTGTAGAGCCTTTTAGATCTTCTAAAAGTTTCCATGGTAATTGCATTCCCAGAAGTGAACTATTAGTGGCAGGAAAGAAGCCTCTGAGAAGCTGCAGTAATGTGTAACTGTACACTGTACCTGTAGCCACTTTACCCATATGCACACAGCAAGCTGCAGGCCTTAGCCAATAGAAAGCAAAGCAGAGGAAGCCTAACTGTCCTCACAGTCATTTGAAGACGCTTAGCTAGCATAGCCCTCAGTGACTTCCAAGATTCCCTGGACACTGGAGCCAGGGTGGAAAGGGTGATCCTAACAACAGATGGCTCAGGAGTGTGAGGGACAACAATCTTGTTATGGACACTTTCTAGATGGGGAGGAGATGACCAGGAAAGAATGGACAAGCACTGACACCAGTACACCTTTCATATTTATACTCTTTGGCACTATTTCAAGGCCTTTTTGTATTTATTACTAGTTTTGTTTTCACAGCATCCTTTGTGTACTTTGTTTTGCATATTTTATAGCTATGGAGGCAAGTGGAGGTGTTAATTAGGTAGTGATAGGGTTGAGACTGAATCCTTTATCTTTTGATTCTCGATATAGTGTTATTTCCACAACTTTGTCTCACTCCCCTAGGTTTTGGCAGCATGATCCCTCTGTTAGGTTAGAATAGCCAAGCTGTCAGGTTTTAAGAAAAGAGCTGAGAAATCACTGGTATAGTAAGTCACATCTAAAGCTAGACTAACATAGGATTCTTACTTCAAGTATAAACCCTTACAAAGTCTTGGACTGTATCACCAAAAATAATAAGAACTTTGTTTTTTCTTTTAAATTTGTAACTGTATCTTTTGGGTGCACATTTTAAGATGAGCTGCAATCATTACAATCTTCTTTAGGCTAAAACCTAGATGAAATTTGTAAAAACCAGTGTCTATTTACTACATCTCTCTATGCTGAAGTAAGTGTGTTTTAGGGCCCTCTGAAGCCAGAAGCCTTAATGGGCCCAGAGGGTCTTTGTGGAATTCCTTACATTCACAATTGCAAATTCTGCTCTGTTCTAATGAGAGGTTATATCTGAGGATCAGAAAAACTAGCCACTTAGTTTCAAACTGCACCTGGAGCTAGTCATAGAAGCACAAGTGAGCAAAATGTTCCTTTTCCCAGACTCCCAAGTCATATCCTGCATTGCCCAGCAAGCTTGGTTTTAGGAACATTTGTGTCTGCATGTTTATGTTACCTTGGGTGTTAGTCAATTCATAGTCTCAGGGAGGATTCCTAAAGTTCATGGAACTTAACTCCACTAAACAATGTAGCTTACATTGCAGAGATCAAGAAAGTGGCAATGACACCTGGAAAGATTTCAAAGAGGTCAAGATATCTTAGAACCACACAGGAGGTTGCTAACAACAGTAAGTCCCAATAGGATGGGAAGAAACATGGATATAACCAATTCTAGAAATTCAAAACTGAGAAACCTTTTAGAATTGAAAGTCATAAACTCTCCTTATAGTGTCTAACACATGCTCTGGGGCAAAATCACTTAACATGCTGGATATCCCACAATAATTTGTTGCCTAAACAAACAAAGGAAGAACAAAACTATTTCCTGGGGAATAATTGAGCATATTCAGCTGCACAGAATCATAGATGCCACCACAAAGGGCCTTTTAAATATCTCAATTCAGTAGACTTCAGATCAGGCTAGATGAGAACAATAACCAGCAAGGGACTGGCTCTCAGAAGAAGTGCTTCACATCACGCTAAGTTGAATTTAATGGCTAGAAGTGTGCGTTTATGGAATCTTTCTCCAGAATATAGGCAGTATGTGCAGCTCACAGTCAAGGGAGACTTTGTTTAATTTAGTCAAACCAAACATAGTGACATCTCCACCATCTAGTAGGATTTGTATATAGGCTTTTCAAGTTAACTTCCTTTTCTGGTTAATAGTGAACACTGTTGGGATAGTAATGCCTCTACCTTGTATGTAAGGATTTACACTGCTTTTAGCCTCAAACATGCACAATTTATGTATTATAGTGTTTTTTTTCCCTCAGAATTGTAGAATTCCAGTTACCAATGACAATTTTAGTAATCAAACCATCAAGCAGGTGGAAATGGGCTCTAGACAGAGCTATAGAAAATAATAAAATATTCTTTTCAAAATGAATATAAAAGAAGTTTCATAAGTTCATAAAAAACGGTAGATATTTAAAAATTCAAAATATAAGAAGGTAAGAATTAATTTTGGTGAACAACAGAGTACCTTGGAAATACTCACTAAACAAACACAGTGACGAAAATATAAATCTCATATTACTTTAAGACAGATGTTGGCAAACTTTTTCTGTATAGGGCCAGATAGTAAATATTTTATGCTTTCAGGATCTTACAGTCTCTGTCACAGTTACTTAACTTTGTGTAAAGCAGCCATAGGTGATACAGAAATGAATGAGTGTGGCTGTGTTCCAATAAAACTGTATATGGGCAAAAAAAGTTAAATTTCACATAATTTTCACACATCATGAAATATTCTTTTGAATTTTTTCAATCATTTAAAAATGTAAAAACCATTCTTAGCTCACAGGCTATCAAAAAATAGGCAGCGTGCCAAATTTGGCCTGTGAGCCTGAGTTTGCCAACCCTTGCTTTAAGGTCTCTCAGTTGATAAAATTCAGTAGACTAAAGGTTTGGTTTAAAATTGTTTTCACTCTGACCTAAATGGTATTCCTGTCACTTGAAAGCTTGGTACCAAGTTTCAGAAATTGAGAAATGACAG
>CAUYRT010087037.1:0-70537 GCA_963574885.1 Lepilemur ruficaudatus | reverse complement strand
TAAAAGACCCCTTTCCTTTTTAATGAGAACATTTTTCTCACATTAATATTATTAATTACTTAATAATCCCACAAGCTTGGGGCTGAAATCTATAGCTAGATTAATAGTTTTTTGTCAATCTTACACAAATTCTTCCAAGCTCGATGGGGGAAAGCGAGACGAGAGAATGATAAAAAGGACCCAGATTACTTAAATGAGTATCTTTTGTGGGTTTTTTTTTCCTCTTAAAAAAAAAGGATGTTATACAGAAGAACATTTAAATGGATTTGTCGGAAGACTCGAAAAGATTTTCGATTGCCTCTTCTGCGCAGGCGTGAGCACTCAGTAACATGCCTCTTCCCTCTTCGTCTCTGTGTCTGTGTCCAGACCTCCTCTCTTCTTCTTAATCCAGGACACCAGGCATTGGATTTAGGGTCACCCTAATCCACTATGACCTCATCTTAACTTGATTATATCTGCAGAGACTATTTCCATATAAGGTCACGTTCACAGATACCTGGGGTTAGCACTTCAATGTGTCTTTTTGGAGGACACAATTTCACCCACTACAACGTCTTAGGACAATATTCTGTTGTGTCCGCTGATGTTGCTATTTTCCATGAATGTCTCTTTGTCTTCCTTGTTATGTTCCAGCGTGTTGCTTTCGCACAGCATAGTTAATTTAAATAGCCCTGCAAGAGTTCAGAATTGGTGGCATTTGTGTTGAGTTCATTGCATCATTCACTGGTGTCTTTATTACTAAAGACGTTTCTTATTTTGCTAAAAGGTTGTTTGCTTGAAGTGTTCTGTGGTTAACTTTATACATGACTTTTACTTTTTCCCTAAGGAAATATAGCAAAAGACCCAAATGTCCTAAACAGAGTCTCCAAAGACAATAGCCATAGAATTCTATTAAGAATATCTTGTGGGAAGGATGTAATTGCCCTGGAAGAAGCAGCACACCTAAGCCAGGACAAAGTTAGGACTGGTTCTCCTATTGGAGGATGTGCCCTCCCCAAGCGGAGGAGGATTTCTGTAAAGACACAGTTCAGAGTAAATACGGTGCCTTGAAGACAGAACAACTCTAAGTTTTACAGAGTTAAAATTTTGTGGCAAACCTCAAATTGTTGTGAATGCCTATATGGTTATTTGTATGCATATGTGTTGCACACACTGTGCTTGAACAAAGACCCAATTTATTTCTCTAAGTCCTCAGAAAAAAATGCATAAATTATTATAATTTTTGCAGTCCTATAAACATGTATTTTTGTGTGTTTATATATCCAGAATATGCCTTTCAAGTTCAGACTTTTGTGACTTGGCCCGCCCCATTTATTATAGTCTACATTGCTGTCTGGGTTATATCAACGGGCTTTCATCTTTGTCCTCTGCCAACATGTGTAGAGTATAGGTCAGCTCACAGAGGGACCTGTTCTCCTTCACCCTCCCACTGCCTGTGATGCATCTACCTCCATGCCCTGCGGAGATCCCCACCTGGTGGCATTTGGGTTCCTCAGCCTCCAAACATACCTCTGGGTCCCATGAAGTGTCAGCATCTTCAATATTGCCCCTAATTTCAGCTATAGCAACAGGCAGCTTAGCCCCATGCTCCTTAAATGCCTAGAACCTGATAACTGAACCTACGGGTCAGATCTGACTCTACAGATTCCGATGACTCAGACGGTGACCCAGTTCGCCCTGGTCCTGGGGCTGGTGAACGGCTTTGTCTCACTGTAATTGACACCTGTGCTGGAAATCTTGTTTTGCTCACTGACCTACTGTCCCCCTTGCTCTGGGGCTGCTTCAATAAGCTCCCTTGTTCTCTGGTTTTCAGTGACTTTTAGGAGCAGGAAATCAGAGGACAGAAGGAGCTGGGTGACAGGGCATCAGTGACTCCGCCAAAGCCTGCAGCTGCCTCAGGGCCCTTCCTGGTCTCTCAGATGCTGGTGTTCAGCGCTCAGTCCCTGTCTGCCCTCCAGGTGTAGGGCTGAAAATGCTCCTTGGTCGCTAGCCCTGGGGTGACTCACCCAATGCTGCCGATTACTTTTAGGCTTATTCATACTTATTTTGCAAATAATAACAGTATCAAACTTTCCCTGACTACCCCCATTTAATGTGCCATCTTTTCCTGCTGGGATGTTTGGAATTTGCTTTGCTCTTGAACTTACTGCTGAAAGACACGGGTTTTGGGGATCATTTGTAAGGAATGTGATGGGTTAATATTAAAATACTAAAGTTTGTAAATTGTTTCCTCTTTTGTGTCAGTTAAAATTGGTACAAGCCTATCCCTATAATAACATCACTTTTACTTGCACTTTTCTACACTTTCTTGAGCAAGAGCAGAAGGATAGAATTGGCACAGTCTAGCTGGGACTTGCTGGTCAGATGTGACAAATGTCCCCCTAGGATGGCTCCCCTGGCCTGGAACACCCTTTCTGGAGGATTAATGCTCTCCCTGCCCCATGCATTTGTGGAATGAGTGGCTGAGCACCTGCACACCCTCACCGGGGCACAGCCTCTGCCCCAGCAGCGCCTTCCCGGCCCTCAGGCGCGCCTGTCCCACCCCAGCCCTGCTCTGTCAGCCCTCTTACTTCACAAGCACATCTGGCCTCCCTTCTTGCCTTTCCGGAAGAGGGTGAGGGATGCTAACGGAGTTTACAGAAGACTGTAACACAACCCTTTAATCAAGCACACCCTGGAGAATTTCTTTGCGAATGTTTCTGGGTTTGGGTGGGTTTCTGTCCCAGACTTTGCCAGGACACATAAGATTCACATTGAAGGAATTCATTAAAGGAAACCACCCAGTGCTGTGAAGTTGAGGTTGGAATGATCGTAGGATGTTTCCGTGGATTGGCAGGTAAGGAACAATCCATTATCAGCTAAAGTAAAAAGAAAGCATGTGAGCCCAGGCAACTCAGCCTTGTAGGCAAATAAAGTCTTTCAAGAAGATTGTCTACAGGGCAGTCTAGGAGTTTGTTCTGGAGAATTCCACCCCTCACCACATGGTCAGAACAAGCCACAGAACACAAAAAAGTCAGAAATGGTCACAGTCTAGAGGCAGAGACACTTTTCTTTATTCCATATAAGTCAGAAAAATGGAAAGCCTTTCTTCCTTTGCTAAGAGATCAACTTACAAATGGGTTTGGGGAGGAGAGTGAGCAAGTTTGGTCACTTTGGTTGGAATGTTTAAGGGAAATTCTTTCTTCACGGTCAATTTCCTCTTTTCCAGAAGATCCATTTCTATAGAAGATATTATCCTGATTTATTTAATAAAAAGTGAGGTTTGAAAATAATTTAAAACAGCTTATAATTGTACAATCAAATCCATAATTACTCACTCAACATGAGATTGGTGAAGCCACACAGCGACTAAATAACCCCTTTAGGTTTTTAAGGCATTATATAGGACTCTATTTTGGGGCCGTCCGGGATATTAAAGTAAATAAAGGATCCATAAAAGGTATATGAAGAGGCTGGGAAACATGCCAAGTACTTAAACAGCTGACACGGAAGAGACTACTTTATATATTCTGGAGGGTTATATTATAGAGGAGTGGTTTTCAAACACTAAAAAACAAAACAAAACAAACCACTAGCACTCCTGCTACAAACACAATCTTGCATGTACCTGCCATGCGGAAAACTGCCCAGGTGCTCCTGTCCATGTTGGGACGGGGCCCCAGGTCCATCCCCTGCTTCCTGCAGTCCCTCCTCGGAAGTCCCAGCACTCTGAACAAAACAGCCTGGATATCGCTGGGAGCTCCTATGTAGCTATTCTTCATATGCATCCAAGACAGTCCAAGAGTAAATGAATTTAAAATGTGTTAGGAGGACTGTTCGCTACAATGGACAGCTTTAAAACATTGAGCTGGAGCCCCCAAACAGATTTCCAATGGCTTCTGATTATTAACAAAAGAGAGCATAGAAAACGCCTCCTTTAAGGCCCCTGGTAACCTGGCCCCCTCTTGCTAACCCAACCTTCCGCAGCTCACCTGCTCCGCCAGGTACGGCGCTGGGACCCTGCGGGGGCAGATCCTGCACCCCCAGCCACTTCCACTTGTGCTGTAAAATTAAATACACACTGGCTTTTGAAGCTTTGGCATGAAAAAAGAACGTAAATATCTCAATAATTTTTCATATTGGTTGCATCATGTTTTTGACATATTGGGTTAAATAATAATGTTATTAAAGTTAATTTTGCTTATTTCTTTCTATTGTTTTTTGAATGTGGCTACTAGAAATTGAGATCACACGTGTTGCTTGCTTATTTGTACTAGCGCAGCTCTAACCCAGGGATCGCCAAGTCAAACGACCGCAGAGACTGGCCGGCAACACGGATGGCATCTTAGGGTGTCCCCGGCAGTGGGGGGCTGTGAAGGACTACAGTACGTGCCCATCTGAAGGGGCACAGCCCTCAGCACCAGCCAGTCCCAACCAGGCAGCATGTGGTCTCAGTCGCCCCTGGATCTCCTAAGGTTTTAAAGAGATATTGGGAAAAAATAAATAAATGAAGAGACATTGGAAATCTGGATCATAAGTGCGTACTTACATGTGTGCATGAATTTTCCCATTTTTTAAATGTTGGCAACTACTCCATAATTTTAAAAATGAATGTAGCACAACACTGTTTAAGCCAAACAAAACAGGTCAGGAGCCAGGGCCGTTCTGCAGGCAGCCAGGGTGTGTGACACTCTTAGCTCTCTCCCTCTTGGGGGGACTGTGCTTGCAGTGGCTCCCTCCTCACTGTCTCGGCGTCCTCAGAACCTCATCTGAGGCACCTCTAGATGCTAAATAAATGATCATTAAATACATAAATGGATGGATGAGTGAGTTCTGGAATCTTCTTGCTTGGGGGTCCTTACGTGGGAAATGCTCTTCTCTCTTTCTGGGGGCTGCATTGCAGTTCTGCCCTGAAGGGACAACAAGAAACCAGCTCCTTTACCTCCCAAGACCCTTCTCAATTGAGCTAACACTTCTGCAAACATCCATGTCTTGCTGGCAAAAGGAATTACTTTTGCCTTCTGTGCTGGTGCTGAAAGTTTTTTTTAAAAGTTGACATGGAAATGCTGGAACATGATTTTAAAATGAGGTTTGAATTTTAACCTGGAGCCATAGAACCTGGAGGGACTTTCAAACGCTTCCCTTCCAAATTCCTCCCTGCCCACGGGACAAGACTATATGCTATGGGGGAAGTGACTTAGTAATGTCACAGTCTGTCAGTGGCCAGCCTGGCCCTGAAGCCAGGGCTTCTTCAGGACACTACGTGGAGCTGGAGGTTCTGCTGAAACCCAGCAGCCTGAGTCATCAGATAGGAGTGACGGTGGGTGGAATTATGAAACCATACGCTTCCCAACGTCCTATTTTTTAATGTATCCAGCATTTTAGAAATACTTGAGGTTTAAATTCTTCGGTTATTTTTTTTTAATCTGGTGATTTAAAATATAAAGACTGAAGTCTTAACACTGGCAATTAAAGTTTCTTTTCTGAGTACCACAGAACAATCGCTTTACAAATTGTCCGACTCCACGGAGAGGGGACGGGCGGCAGAAGGAAAGGTGCCTACCTGCATGTGGGCCGGAAGGGCAGCTGCGATTCCCTGTGTTTCTGCACTGTGCTCCCCTAAACCATCTTTACATTTGAAAACTTTGTACTTTTTCAATAACAATAACAAAAAAAATTTTTAAGCCCTAAGTACTTTATGTCAGCATATGGAAAGCCAGCTAAAGTGCCCACCATGAAAACAAGGAGAAAAACAAGAAATTGTACAAAACAAAGTTGTTAAAAGTGGCTCTCTCTCTCTAGGAACAAAGATGAAATCTAAGAGCTTGGAAACAGGAGCGTTTCTTAAAATTTTAATATTCTTTTCCTTAAAGTGGACCATTCCCAAATCGTGTAAGCTTTGGTCCCCACAAAAGCACATCCACCCCTGCCCTTGGTTGAAAGAAGAGAATGACATTCAAGAGAAATGTGAATCACATATTTTCCTACTGGCAAAGAAGAAAATAAACTTAAAAAAAGAGAGAAAGAAATCCTAACAACAAAATAACTAGAAGCAGGAAAATCTGAAAACAGCCAAAATTCAGCAAAGAAGCGTGCATACCCTAGGCCATAGATTTGCATCCTCACTGCTCAGTTTCCTTCTAGCATCAGCCACATCCCCAAGGTTCAGCTTGGATGACAGACACTAAACAGGTTTCTAGAAAATTTCAACAAGGTACTTCATTCAGAAACTGCTTCTCCCTGCAAGACTCGGCCTGGAGCTCCAGAAAATGAAATCCCATCTCTGCCTTGTAGTCCTCAAAGACAGCCCAGCTCCCACAGGCAGACGCTGTCTGCTGTGGGTTGACTGTGTCCCCCAGATTTTATGTGTTGAAAACCTAATCCCCAGATTCATAAGGTTGATTAGAGACAGGGCCTTTGGGAGGTAATTAAGATTAGACAAGGCCGTGAGGGTGAGGCCCCCATGAAGGGACTAGTGGCTTTGTAAGAAGGAGGGGAGAGACCTGAGCTGACACGCGCACTCTCTTGCCCCCCGCCGTGTGATGTCCTCTGCCATGATATGATGCAGCAAGAAGATCCTTGCCAGATGCCAGCACCATGCTCTTGGACTTCCCAGCCTCCAGAGCTATAAGCTAAATAAACTTCTTTTCTTATCAATTACTTATTGTGTGGCATACACTGTTATAGCAACAGAAAACAAACTAAGACATTGTCTTTCATGAATAAATAGGGAGCAACAGACCCAGGGTCTGAGGGCCTTGTGGTTTGTGTATCTTTTTCCCACTGTGAGGAGGAAATTGTCCTGAGCCACTGACACTCTTCCATTGTTGGTCGTGCAATGACCAACTGTCCATGTTAAGCATGTGATGTCCTTTCCAGCCCTGGTCCTACTGATAATATACCTGATCTACTCACAAAGCATGCCTTGGTTGATTCATTAATACAAGGAGAAGCTAAAACAGGTTTCCAGGACAAGGACAAGGCTTTCCCCTACCCCTGCCCATCTCACCCACTACTGCTCCCTCCTTATCTGAACTTGGTAACTTGTCTTGCTAACTCCAGACGATGGCTCTGACACCAGTGTCTGGCCCCTCTTCTGTCCTGGCAGCTCTCTAAACTCCATTCCTCACTTAGGAACCCTGGTTTTCCGGTTTCCTGGCAGATTTCCTGAATCTGCCTTCATGTTCCTTCAGCTCCCAGAGGTAAGAAACTGAGGTCTTGCCGAGGTCCCTGCACCCCACAGTCTCCTGGGCTTCTGCCTCCTCTCCTGTCCTCTCTGCACCTTGGCCCGTGCTCATACTGAAGTCTCATTGCTGCAGGACTTTTGTCTGCTCTCCACCCAATCCCTCACTCCTCTTCCCATTCTGACTATTTGATTCTGATAATGACTTTGGCTCCAGAGTCTGCACAGCCCCATTCTTCCTCCATGCTAGGCCAGCTCCAGGAACCCAGGCCAAGGCCAGATCCCTGGAGACCCACTGCCAAGGAAAGGAATTTGGACAAACACAGTTCAGCTTCATGTTGTCTCAGATGAGCACACTCACACTCCTGCCCTGTTCCCTGAGTCTTCCAGGCTCACTTCTCCAACAATGGCACAAGGACAGGATTTGGTGACTAACTTTGGGAGTTATCTGACCCAACACTCAGCCTGAGGCTGTGGCATCACTACCAACCAGTGGTACCCTGTTGTGTTAACCAGACCCTCAGGTTGACCCAATTAACAAGGGTCTGACCCAGTTAGTTTCCCTTTGGGGGTGAGAAAACACCAGCTGCCCATGACCAAGAATGCCGTGTGCAAAAGCTGCAGCCTCATCGTCTGGTTTAACCTTTGCCCAGGAGCGCGTGAGATAGTGGTCACGCATGTGAATCTTTTAATCTTTCTTCACTTCTAAGTGGTGATTTTTTTTTTTGTCTTTCAGAATAAGGAGGTCTTTCAAATGCCTGCTGTATTTAAAAAAGAAAACAAAACCTGAGGTGACGGCCACCTGACCCAAGCCCAGCCCCATTTCCATCACCCCATACTTCAGATGGCATCTCATGGGTCACCTGGTGTTTGGTCACACCCTGTGGTGTGTGTCGCCTTGCGTAGGGACAGGATGGTTAGGACGATTCTTCTCTGTGGTCTGCGTGACGGAGCGGCCCACCCCGCTGCCCGGGGGACTCTCGTCCTGATCGTGTGAACTCTTTACAGAGCAGAGAATCTCGATAGAATCTAGATGGCGAAGGGTGGAAGAATGATTTTTCTCGCTTTAGCTTGGTCTGTGAAAAATGAAACAATGTCAGAGGAAAATGCTGCCAAGCACCAATTATGCACTTCAAAGAATTTTTATTTTTTCAATCAGAGGAGACATGAAATCCCAGACTCTAGACTCTCTATTTCAGTTCCAAACTGTCAAATTGCTGAGGTTGCAGTCTTTCCTAGAGTTTGTTTGGAGAAAGCAGCAAATGTATGAAAAGGAAAAACTGTATTTTACCCAAATGAGCTCCTGAATTTGTAGAGTGTGTGATTAAGTGAAGCCGTGTTGGAACAAGAATCATTTTGCATTCCTAAAGGGTGATTCTCTGCAACTATTTGGTCTCAGGACTGGCAAAACCCTGCACAAATGACGGGAAGGAGAAATCAAAAATAATAGAGAATATGGGGTTTGGTGTGGGAAGGACGGCTGGCGAGAGCCGTGTGGAGCTTGGCGGCTCTGCTGGCCCTCAGGACGCTGGTGCGGGTTAGGGTGTGGCCCCAGGAGGGCAGCCCTGCCTTGGGCAAGCCTGTTGGGGGCAGAGTCTGGGCAGTGAGTCCCACCACCCCTGGTGGGTGCCCCAGCATGGGGAGCAAGTGGAAAGGTGTCCTGGGGTCCCCACATCTGCCCCATGAAACTCTTCTGTTCCTGTTGATGGAGCACTTCCTGGTGCATGCACTGCCACCGTGCCCACGTCCCCCCATCTCCAGGGGTGGGGCAGAGAGTCTCGAGGGAACTATGGGGGAGACAGGTGTGTAAACAACGCCCCCAGGGAGGGAAGCGCCACAGCAAAGTCACCAGCTCTCCAGGCTATTAGGCAGGGCAGGAGGATGCGCAGAATCAGCTGGTCCTGAAGGGCGACCAGGAGTTTTCCAGGGGAAAAGGCAGAGCGGGAATCACGCACAGGTAGAGCGGGGTAACCTGCCTCAGGTGATGCCAGGAGGAAGTCTTTGTGCTTTGGAAAGCCATCCCTGTGTGTAAGACTCCGTAGGTTTCACGCTGAAGTGGCTTTTTTTGGGAAATAAAAAAGACTCCAGTGATGTATAATTGCTGTGTAGGCATCTCGGAACGCAAGGGAACAGCCAAGGAGTGATTTCATTTGTCACTTGCTGCATGTCTGACACTGTGCTGGGAGCTAAGAGAACCAGAGACAAAACACAACAAGGACAACGAGACCCCACAGAAGAGACGGCACCACACCCATCCTCAGGGTGTTTCCAGTCTCTCGAGGAACAGCCCTGTGTGGGCAGCTTTAGGAAGAGGGGGGTGAGGTGGCACCCGAGAGCCCTGGGGGAGCAGGGGACCATCCCTGGGAAGCTGGCAGAGGCCCAGCTTGGAATGTCTCCCAGAGATTGTGGGAGCAGGCCAGGCAGGGTGGGCGCAGGTGGGAAGGAGGGTGGGCAGGGGAAGGCACGAGGTCCAGGGAGGAGGGACGGAGGTGAGACCAGGAGGGCAGCGGAAGCAATGAGTGTGCACGCGGTGCTCCAGCAGCGCAGAGCCAGTGAAGGGTTTTGAGTGAGGAGGGACAATACTGGCTTTAAAATATGGTGTGCACTATTCTTTTTTTTTGAGTACAAAGTAATACACGCTCATTAAGGAAAACTTAGAGAATGCAGAAAACACTAAGAAGAAAGTTCAAAGGAATAAAATTTAAGAAAAATGAGAGCCTGCAATCCCACTACCTAGAAAGAATTATGAGCATTTGGTGTTTTTCCTCCTGTCTTTATACCACAGTCGGGGTTGCCGCTAGGGATGGGGAGCGAGAGCCCCGAGAGACCCAAGAGACGCCCTGCCAGTCAGGAGAAAGGGGAAAAGGCGGACGGGGGTGAGGGGCTTGAACGTGGAACTTTCAGCAGGGTACCGAGCACTCACGGTTTGGCCGAAGGTCTGTTGACTTTCTCCCAGGTGAAGGGAATGACATTAATCTGCAGGGCCATCCGAGAAATTCAAAAATACTGTGAAAATATTCTCATCAGCCAGAAGCTGTGACTCATCTGTTCGTTGGTTTCCTTTTCATAATGTCTAAAATATTAGTCTAAGGAAGGGAGAGCCAAGAATTAAGAGGTGAGAAACCTGTGGATGATACGAAAATTCAGGGCCCCGAGAGGTTGCATTGTTTCTTGTTCTAGGAGACAGGGAAGTTCTAGTCTCTCACCCCCGTCTTGGTCTCATGTGGTCTTGGTGATTTTGGAGGTACGACGTGCTGTGACCCCAAGAATTCACAAGGTTGCTAGGAGGAAGGGTCCCTGAAGTGACCCAGAGCCAGTTTATGGGAAAACCGAAATGCTGAGAGATGAGGGCTGCCACCAGGGTCGCAGACCGGCCGGGGCGGGGAAGGGGTCAAACGCCAGGCTCACAACTGCCAGGGCCATGTTTTTCTCTCTTGACCACACCGACCACACTGCCTCCTTATGATGCCTCACACGTATATTCCTGATAGGTACAAATATGCCTGCTCATGCTATTTAACTATCCCAGAAATTAAAGTCAAGGCTAACACTGCAAATCATTTCAATATGCTACGCTTGGCTTTGGAAAAACCCAACGTGCAGAAACAGTTATAAGTAATATTTTGCAAAATTTAATTATACAAAAGGGATTAGGTAGAACTAATCATGCTCATTTTAAGAAAGGTGGAGAGGGACAGAGAGAGAGATCTACTGCCAGAGGAGACCTATTTATTTACTTCTTTACTAACTTTTTATTTAAGAAATTTTCAAGCACACACCAAGTCAGAGAGGACGGTTCAGCGAGCCCCGCGCACCCTGCGTTCAATGGTTATCAGCATGTTGCCAATCCTGATGTCAGACAACTTTTATAAATAAATCAGAATTTAATCCACAGAGATTGTATTTACATTCAACTCTTTATGACCAAATCTACTATGTAAAGAACGATATGTTTTAATTCCCTTCCTGATCCAAATGGATGGGGAAGATCACATTTCTCACCTGGTTCCTTGTGGGTTTCTCTGTTTTCAAGGGCGTCTGAGCACACGCTCCAGGTCACGGGGGGAGAGAGCACCTGGCTCCTCTTGGACACCTGTCCTGCCCAACCCACGCGCCGAGGAGGCCACCGGTGTCTGGAGCCAAGTGCGGCTTCCAGAGAGCAAAGCGCTGACTGCAGCCTGGAGTCTGCAGAGGTAGCCATGGCTTTGCTGTCATAGTGGCTCACTGGTGGGCCAACATGACAGGACCTCTCCAGGACTCTCACTCCTTTGTCCACACACAGTGTGTAACCATGTCCCGTGTGTGCCTGGATCCCTGGAGAGGTTATCCATGGCCGCATGCACCACGGTGCTGGGTGTGGGCACAGTGCGTGTCCCCACCACCACCTGTTCCGGTGCCACCTGCATGGTGTGCTCTTGTTCGTCTGTCACTTTCTTTGTTTTTTCTGTTTCATTTATGGTCCATCTTCTACAACCACAACATAAACTCCTTGGACGCAGGAGATGTGTCTTGCTTGTTCGCCGTGGAATCTCTGTGGACAGGGTCCATGCCTGGGTCAACTTGCTGTCTGGTGGGTTGGACCGGACACTGCTCATAAGCCATCAAGTGCAGGCGAGTGCAGGGTGTCATCTTCACCGCCCTGCATTAGCCGGCGCTTGCCCCGTGGAGCCCTGTGCTCTCCAGATGTTCATCCAGTGCGTAGCTGGGGGAGGGGGGCGGCCACCCAGCAGCTCCTCTCCCTTTCCAGTTAGCAAATCCTTCTAGGGCTTTCTCTGAGTCCCTGCGCTTCCCAAGCTGCCGTATCCTGCAGCAGAACTGGAGTCACTCCACGTCTCACAGATAGTCCAATTAATATTTATTCAGGAAGTGCCTTTGCCACTTCCACAGGGAAACCCATGCGTATGGAGAAGGTCCCTACGGCAGATTATAGTTTTCAAAGGTGGCTAAACAAATATATTTCCCATCCCACATACTCTTACAGTGCAATTTGACTAGTCTCCAAAGAGAGCTGGGGTCTATGTTCCCTCCCCTTGAGCCAGGGAAGGCCTTTGTGACTGTCTCGGGCAGTGGAGTGCAGTGGCAGAGACTCTGCATGTCTACCAGGCTGGGCAGGAAAAGGCACACAGCTCTGCCTGGTGCTCCCTCTCTCTCTCTATCACTCTTGATGGTCGCCACGTTGTGAGGAAGCCCAAGGCACTTAGAGAGGTCACATACCAGTGTTCTGGCTCGTGGCCCCAGCAAGGTCCCGAGTCAACAGCCATCACCAGCTACCAGATATGAGAGGGCTGAGCCTCCAGTGGATTTCAACACTCCACCTTTAAGCTTTCCATCTGAGGCCCCAGAAGTCATGGAGCAGAGACAAGCCATGCCTCCTGGCCCCACCTAGATGCCTGACTCACAGAAAGGGAAGGAAATAATGAAAGATGATTATTGGTTAAGCCACTGGGTTTGGGGGTCATCTGGTATGCAGGAACAGATTAGTAATACACAGACTTCTTGAGACCCTCTGTTTTCACTCAATCTAAGTAACACTGGGGACGGGGACGGGGGTGGCCATCTGGTTAGAACAGGGGTTTAGGCGATGTGTGTCGAAGCTGTGTTTGCACACTAAGCACAGCCGGAGGAGGTAGGATGTAGTGGAGATGTTACTGCTTGGCATCACATGTCTGGGCAAACATTTCTGCAATTTACTAATCCTATAAATGTATTTAGTAGCCCTTCCCTAACTTTGTGAAGGCAATGCAGAGCTCTTTGAGTCATCCATAACAATAGTTAAACAAGCTACTACCTTGATAATTTGACATATTCTTGAACCTACAATATTGATGGTGTCCCCGGTGAGTAGAAGTGGGCCCACCCGACCCCGTTCCCACCCTCCACACACTCGACCTCAGATTGTGTAAGTGCGAGAAATGGTGCCAGCTCCTTCTTTAGAAGTTCCAGCCATTTGGGGGACTGGCTTTGCAAAGACAAGCAAAAATGTTTTTGGAGCCCAACGCTATTGTGATCTCCAACATTGCGTGTTAATGTTACACATCTGGAGTGAAATAAGAGGAACATGCGTGACATCACAACAGCAGTGAAGAATCCCAGAGAAGAAAGGGCCCCACAGAAGTGTGTTCCGTAGGCGCCTGCAAGTCTCGATGCTAGCCAAGCAGCTGCGGGGGTCCAGGGGGCTGCAAAGGGCCTTCTGGGTATTTACCGATTTCTGTAAACAGATGACCCTCCACACACAGGCACGACACACATTCAGCAGCAGGCTTGGAGAGCTTGCTCCCTGGAGGCTGTCCGAGGAAAGTGGGGAGACTTTTCCAAAGGGGTCAAACTCTTACAGGAAATGGGTTAATAACAAAATCGCTTTGGAGAGGGAGAGGATCACAGAGCGGATCTTATTTAGAAAACTCCCCTCCACGAGGACACCTGCTTGCCCCTGATTCTCATATCCTCCCCGCCCAGCCCGGGAGGAGCGTTATCTCTGGTTCACCCTCAAATGAACCGAGGTAAAAATGCCTGCAGTGGCCAGCGTCTCACTGAGCTGCTGAAGGAAGGATAGCAAATAGATGAGAAATGCAGGGTTACACCCTTTCTAGGAAATGTTTGAAAATTCGCCATTATTCCTGAAAATCTGTGCACTGCTTTCAAAGTTTAAGAATAAAGAGAGAAAGTTTAGAGCTTCAAAAGAGTAAAAAGAATAAGTTTAGGGCTGGGGGGACAAAGTCTTTTACTTTGTGTATTTAAATGTTTACAGTGATCATGCACACTATACTTTTTTCTCCAGGATAAAGTTGTGGGGTTTGTATTTTAAAAAATCACTCCATTTTATGGGGGGGGCGGTGGTGGTGAGGAAATAGCCTTTATTATAAGAATACTTGTGTTCTACCTAAAAGGGATACTATGGGCTGCGAAGTGGAAAATGGATAATTACGATACGCCGGTGTTGCATCTCATCTGAGTTTGATCCAATCACCATCTTTAGAACCAAAGACCTTTCGCCAATCAGAAACTAAGACTCCACAAAACTGTCGCCAAGGGATAAGAATGATACCTGTTTAGTGGAACCACAAAAAAGAAAGTCACATTGGAAACCAGGAGACAGATGTCTAAGTTCTTCTCTCAACTTTTCCAAGCACAGTGTTTATGTAGGTGTGTGTTTCTGATTAATCAGAATATAGATTTGGGTCCAGTAAACATGTTTTGAGTACTTCTTCTCACCAGGGCCTTTAAACACACATGTAAACAGCAACAACATACACAAGAAGACATGATAAGGTTATAGATATTAAAGTAGGGTGGATAAATACCAGCGGTGAGGGCAACCCTCACTCTCCCACTCACCTCTAAAGATTTGAGAACTGTCTTGCAGCTGGAAGATCACTACGCCTGGCAGAACGCCAGCTTCTGCTGCGGAGTGAACCTAACCTTGGAAAAGGGTTGGTGTGACTCGTCTTACCCTGCAGTAGTTGTTTATTCAGAACACAGATTTGCGATGAGGTCGCATTACAGGAGCGCTTGCAAGCAAAGTAACCACCAGAGCCGCCGTCCCGACTGTTCATGGCCTCCTCAGGCAGTGACACTCTGGGATCCCGCCGGAAATCCCCGTGGGGTGGGCTGGCCACTGGTACAAGCCTCTTACCACCACGACTTGCCACACTGGGCACTCCTGGCCTCCCGGCTGTCAGCCAACTGATTCCTCCTGCCACCTCATCCCTCCGTGCATGCTGCCTACGAATCCTACTTTTCCTCCTGTTCTCTCGGTTGAAATACGCCCACAATCATGGCACCATGTGAAATCTGATGATTGAAATGTGCTTGGCTGCGAAGTGCTGCCTGTGTCCCAGAGGTTAATGCACAAGAGTGGCAAGGACAGAGCTCAGAGTCCCACATTCTTTAGGAACATCCTCAGCTGCGAGGAGGAAGAGAAAAGGGCAGGATCTGGACGGAGTGAATACATTTGAGAAATATGGTGTGAGGTTTAGGAAATGTGGACTTCAGCCTCACGAGACCTTTAGCTACACATGGACATAGTATCTGGAGGCCTCACTTTCCCCATTAAAGAAAAAATCCTCTTCTGACTTCCTAGGTGTCTGCAGGTTCCAAATATCAAAAAGTTTAAACCATTTAGGAGGTAAGTTCTAAGCTCTCTATGGAACTGTAATCACTATTTTTGATATTTTTGTTATATTATAATGCATAAACCTGGGATTGGCTGCATAATTTGCAGCTTCCAGAGAAAAATGAAAACAGGGATTCCATGTACAAAACTGCTAAGAGTTGCAGGCTGGTGATAGCAAGGCCCTTCTGAGCAGGAGGCCCTGCGTGAACGCACAGGTCACCTGGCCATGAAGCCAGACAAGGAGTGAATTGTCTGCAGTGCCGGGTGGTCGAACTCGCCAACTGCGGCAGAGCGCTGTCTGGGGGAGATCGAGGGTGAGCCCCACACGGCAGGCACGTGTGTTGTTTGGGTCACTGTTCTACAGAGCCCGAGGACAGTCAGACCACATTGAGAAGTAAGAAAAAACACAAATCAGAAAACAAAGCCTTGCTTCAGGATATATTATTATTTCCGTAATCATTTTCAAAGATGCATAAATATACATTACAAAAAATATGATATCCTTAAATCCTTTGGGGGACAAAAACCTCATTAGTTACATTTAATTACAGGTGAATATATTCACTTTTGTATATTTACATCTGCAACACACATCAGCCGTATAGAGAAAGACTCACGAACACTCTGGGTTGGCCGTTTGAATTCAACTGTGCTTTGGATTTCTTATTTGCGTTCCCGAACAATGGATTATGTGATTAAACTGATTTTATTTTTTCAATGATTTTTTACACCCAGTCTAAAAAGACTGAAAACTTAGTTATTAAAGGAAAGTTCACCTAATGAGAAATTAGGTGCTGGGCATACTCTCCCCTGTTTCTCTTTTTCTCTGTCCTGTCTCCGTATCTTCTTCCTTCCTCTTTCTTCGTTCCTCTCTCCTTCCCCCTCCCACCCACACAAGCCACGTAACTCGCCCTGTCTGTGTAACACAGGTGAACTGTGAGTTCCAACGACAGCCATCGTCGGATCGGACATCACGTATGCTAGGTGGAACTCAGTTACTCACAATGCTGTCTTTATTTTCACAGAGATGTTACAATGGCCTTAATGCTAGTCTGATAGTAACATCACTGAGGAAACACCGGCCTTAGCCAGTGTTAGGAGAGAACACTGTTCTCTCCTACTTACTAGTAGGAGAGAACATGTAAAAGCACAGGCATGAATACATAAATATGCCTCAGTGCATATTCCTCTGTTTCGCAAATGGCTTAGAGTCAAAACGAACGCCATGTGCTGAGTTCCCTGCTAAAAAGGGCCAGCCAGCTGCCAAGGTGGAGGATTCATGATAAGTTCAAGTACGTTAGAATATTAAACGGTTCTTCAGGAGAGGCAGATAGCCAGAAGATAAACTCCGTGACGTTGGTGGGATTTGGGTTCAGCCCCAAGACTGCGCAGGGGAAGGTCGCCCCACCCGGGAGCCCTGGGCGACCCTCTGCTGCTCATCCACAATCCTCCTCTGCTCCCTCCTGTCCCTGGGAGGCAGAGCACGGCCCTACAGGTAGCAAAGCATTTGTGGAGGGGGTTAGTCCCGCCAGCGAAATACTAGCTGACCTTCTAAGTCTTCTCCAGCATGAAGGGTTGCAAGATAAAATCCAGGCTGCCCAGTTAAATATGAACTTCAGATAAATAACAAATAATTTTAAGTGCAAGTATCTCCCAAATATTGCATGGAGCATTCTTATATTAAACAATTGTTTGTTGTTTATGTGAAATTCAAATTTAACTGAGCATCCTTTTTTTTTTTTTCTTGCTACATCTGGCATCCCTCAGAGCGTGGAATTTAGCAGAACACGCTTCGGGCGGGTGTCCAGGCTTCAGGGCACTCTACTCACGTCCCTGCAGCAAATTTGCCCCAGGGCACAAGGGTTGTCAGAGGTCGGTTGGGTCCACTGGAGTAAGGACGCAGTGGCACTGGCTGGCACCACTCTGACAGCAGGTTGTGGTCTGCAGGGCCCCAGCAGCGGTGTCCTGGGGCCGTGGACGCAACAGGGAGCTCCAGAACAGCGTGTCACATAGGTCGGTCTGAGCTGGACGCTGTGTTTGCTGTCTGTCGTCTTCAGTTCCAGGCGCAACAGAGCCATGGCAGAGCTGTCTTTGCCGTCAGTTTTCATTGCGGTGTTTCTGCTTTGACAAAATACTCATCAAATATCTGAGCCGGTGAAAAGCACAGCTCCTGGGGGAGGTAATTTTGGCCTTGGAGGCTCCCAAGCCAGTGCCTGGGAGGGAACAAAATCCTAAGTGGGAGTGAACATGGGGCGATCAGCAGAAGGCTTTGGCCTCAGTGGCCACATCGGAAACCTAAGGTCCATGAGCCTTTTCCCTCTGGCAGGAGCACATGCTGTTGGCAGAAAAGACTGTGAAGTTTGGAGCAAACTAATTTTCTTTCTTCACACAGTAAAAGGGAAACTTAATTTGCTAACTGATTTTGTTTATTTGAGAAACACATAGTATTTCTTATCTGCCAGGAATTGTTCTAAGTGCTTTGCAAGTATCAACTCATCAAACCTTTTAATAAACCAAAACATAGGTATTATTATTCACCCCATTTTACAGAAACAGAAACTGAGGCACAGAAAGGTTAAGTAATTTGCCCAAGCTTACACAGTGAGGAGGTGGCTGAGCCAAGAATCACCCCAAGCAATCCTTTGACCACTTTGCTAGACCTCAAGGAGGGCTTGCTCCGGGGGTACAGCAAGCATCCAGCCTGTTGTACGTGATGATGGTGACAAGCAGGTGAAGATGATGAAGATGCATTGTCGGGCACAAAGCTCTGTACTAGTTTTGGAAGAGGCAAAGATGCACGACTAGTGACTGGCACATGACAGGCACTCAAAAATCGTGGTTATTGCTCTTACGCCAGCAAACCTTTATTGTACGTTCCAGGTTTCATGCAAGCTGCTGGCGACCCACAGAAGCCCCGTCCTCTGCTGCGGAAGTTGATGGTTGTGAATGACGCTTTTGTCCCAAACAGGACAAGCAAGTGAGAGTGATGCATTAGCGGTGGTAAAGCCACTGGCTTAACAGCCACTGCAACGCTCAGACAAGACCACCGGTGATCCAGCCTAACTTCCAGCCTTTCTGCGAGCGGATTACCTAGCTGTTCATCTGTATTTCCTAAAGGTGTGCCTGGTGGCTACCTCGATCACCCAAATCTTCATGTGTGGCAGGCACCTAGCAATGTTGGCTAAATTAAACTGAATAGTTTCCAGCATTGTGTATCACTGGGACTTTAAAAAAAGAAAAGGATTATTATCCAATGTTGCTATATTTCCTGACATCTTAATAAAAAAGATTTATGAAACCAGATGTATTAAGATTTGGGATATGTGAATTTGGACCTTTTGCTGATATTTATAAAATCAGAGAGTCTCAGGGTTGGCCAATACCTCCAAGTTGTTCTGGCTCAGCAATCCACTGGGGTCTGAATTGTCCCCAATCCCACTCTTGCTAAGTTCTAAGAATCCCATTAAGAGTCCAGCTGCACATGCCGCTGTTACCTAAGCCCGTTACACTGCGATGCGTGTCAGGCAATTATTAAGTGATCAACCTCAGCTTCACTTCCCAGAATACTCCGTCTTCTCCAGAAAAATGTCACTGTAGAGGGAGATAAGTGTAGACTGTAGACTGAAATTTGGTTACATTTTCTTGAAACACATAAATTTTTTTAGCTGAAGGCTTGTCATTTTATTAGAATAAAAAATATTTTCAAAGAACCAACTTTTGGTTTCATTTATTTTCTCCATCATTTTCCCATTCTTTATTTCACTAATTTCCACTCTACTCTTTATTATTTCCTTCCTTCTGCTCACTTTTAGTTTAGTTTTCTGTTCTGTTTCCAGTGTCTTAAGACGGGAGCTTACGTTTTTAATTTGAGATCTTTCTTCTTTATTATTATAGGCACTTACAGCTATATATTTTCCTCTAAGCACTGCATTGGTTGCAGTGCATAAGTTCTGGTGTGTAGTATCTTCATTTTCAATCATTTCAAAGCATTTTCTAATTTCCCTTATGATTTCTTTTTTGAAGAAATGACTCATTGGTTATTTAACAGTGTGTTGTTTTATTGGCACACATCTGTGAATTTCCCAAATTTCCTTCTGTTAGTCATTCCTAATTTTATTCCGTTGTGGCCAGAAAATATAATTTGCATTAATCATTTTTAATTCATTGAGTCTTGTTTTATGGCCTCTCAGATGGTTGATCTGACGTTTCCAGGTGCACTAGAAAAAAAGTCTATTCTGCTATTGTTGGGTGTAATTTTCTATAGATGTCTGTTAGGTCCACTAGGACTTGGTTTATAGTATTGATCAAGTCTTCTATTTTCTTTTTGATCTTCTGCCTACTTGTTTTCTTCATCATAGAAAGTCATGTATGGGCCAGGCACAGTGGCTCAGGACTGTAATCCCAGAATTTTGGGAGGCCAAGGCAGGAGGATCACTTGAGGCCAGGAGTTCAAGACCAGACTGGGCAACATTGTGAGACCCTGTCTCTACAAACAATTAAAAAAAAAATGAGCCAGCCTGGTGGCATATGCCTGTATTCACAGTTACTTGGGAAGCTGAGGTGAAAGCATCACTTAAGCCCAAGAGTAGGAGGCTGCAGTGAGCTATGATCACCACACCACTGCACTCCAGCCTGGGCAACAGAGCAAGACACTGTCTCTTTAAAAAAAAGAAAGAAAAAAAGAAAGTTAGGTATGAAAGTCTCAAACCATTATTGTTGAATTGTCTATTTCTCCCTGTTTGTTAAGTACATACATGTTTTTAACTGTTATGACCTTTTTATCATTATAAAATATTCCTATCTCTAGTAATTTTTTGTTTGTTTTAAAGTCTGTTTGTCTGATATTAGTAAAGTCAGTACAGGTTTCTTATGGTTGCTGTTGGCATGGTCTTTTTCCGTCCTTTTACTTTCGACCTACTCGTATCTTTGAATCTAAAGTGTGTCTCTTGTAGACAGCGTGTGGTTAGATCTTGCGTCTTTACCCAGTCGGATAATCTCTCCCTCTTCATTTGATTGTTATCCAAAGTCTATTAACATTTAATGTTATAACTGATACAGTTGTATTTACATCTGATACCTTACTTTTTGTTTTCTGTAGGTCTCATGTTCTTTCTGTTCCTCTATTCCCAAGGGGTGTGTATATGTATATATTCTTAGTGTTTACATCTTAACTTATCAGAATCTACTTCGGATTTACACTGACTTAATTCCGGTGAGGTATGGAAACGTTGCTCCTACCTAGCTCTGGTAACTCCACATCTGGTCTCTCTGGCAGGCACTTTCGGCTGCGTGCTTTTGACCGTGTGTAGGTCACCCCTTCCCGTTTCTTTCTCTCACAATTTCCTGTTGATAACTGGACATTTTCATAGCAAGTCTGGGTACTGATCCTCTCCCCGAGCCTTACTGTTGTTGTTTGCTTGTTTATCTGTTTTGTGCCTTGAAGCCTCTGCGTTGCTTCTCAGAGCGTGCAGAGTTAGAATGTGCGCGGTCCGTCTCCAAAGCAACACGTGGATCCTGACTCCGAGATGGAGCTAGAATTTTGGTCTGTAACTGCCGGCCCAGCACACTCCTTTCCTCACTGCTGCATTGTGAGGTGGCGCCTCATGCTCCGAGGAGGTGGTTAAGTGATCCGACTAGTGCGGTTTCTTTCCTTTGGGGATTCCATCATTCTAGATCCTCTTCTGGAGGAGAGTGTAAGAACGTCTCAGAGAGGAAGAAGGTAGGACCAGAATCAAGGAATTACAAATGATTTGGCAGAAAGTAGCTACAAATATAATTCATCATGGGACAATAAAGATACGAGAAGTCCAAGCATCATGAGGACGGTGAAGTTGTTGTTTTTTCCTCTTACCAATGAGAAAAGTAACGGTACCACCTTCTTCTTGCCGATCAGCCATCAGGCTTCAAAGTCTCCTCTCTCTGCGTGTCATTCTGCTTGATTCTGGTTGCCATGTGCTGATTCGCTCGGTTATCTTTCTACTCCTAGCGTTACTTTTTGGTTCCCTTTTTACTGCTATCGTTATGTTCAGTTAGCTGGCTTGATTTAAGTTTCCGAAATAAAACTTTCCCATTGACCTCCAAAGTAAAAAAAAAGAATGTGAGCAGTTGGGTGGGATGGGAGCTGTTTGAAGAGGGCTTTGCTTCCTTTGACAGGCACCTCCCCCGACCACCCCCCAACAAGTGTTAGTCCGCTAACTGCTTGTTGATTGCTCTTTGATTGCCCCATTGTTTTCAATAATACCCTGGGGCATAAACCGTTTCACAGTCTGATCCAATTACATTTGGGCTCTTTCGCAGGGGTAGATTTTGCAGTCAGAGTTTGAGGTTTGCTCTGACCCCAGGAGGGCTCTTCTTAGCTGTCTCTTCCCCTGATTCACTCTCATAAACTAACTGGGCTATCGTTTAGCTTGGATCCCTCCATAAAGCCTCGTCTTACTTGCTGACCACTGAAATTTCCATCGTTTATCTGAGTGTCTTTAGGCTTAAACTTCCCCTCACTAAGTTTCAGATAAGGAGATCTTTGGGAGGTCTGCCTCTCCCTCTGGGCAAAATCTCTGAGCCACGTTCCACAGCTGGGGATGGGGACAGTGGCTGCTTCTCCAAGTGACTCCCTGCTTTAGGAGCAGGGCCCGGGATGGGACGGTTTTCTGGTTTTCCCAGCTTGTCTCTCCCAATATAGAGCCTCTGCCCTATGAACAAGCTGAGTCAGGGCAAATTGGCCCAGTACTCTCCATGCCTCGACTGACTGCGTGCGGAATGGGAGAAGGGATTCCCTGACCCAGCTGCACTTGCCGGGAATTTAGCCTTTGCAACGTAGCTGGGGAGGACGAGATGTGCCGGCAGCCTGCCCCTGCCCGGAAGATGCCATAGCCCTCAACTGAGAACTGAGGGGAGCAGGACCCTGTGTTCTCGGCTGCATTCACCTGGACGGAGTCTGTCACGCCCACCTGGGATGGAGTCTGGAGGAGGAGGTAGGTTGTGGTTCAGATGCCACAGACTCTTGCTGTTCTTACTGATTTCTGGTGGATATTCTTGAGTAAATTTTCTGCATACTGTATGCCCTTAGAATAATTTCCAGCGACTTCGAGCGGTTGTTGTCTTTTGCATTTTCCCCAGTTATGCCTGTTTAGCAGGGGAGCGGGCCTGGGCAGCACCTTACCATTCTGGAAGTGAAATACGTGTACTTTGATTTCTCATTGCTTTTTTAGGTCCGCTTCATATACACAAGAACCATTTTCGCAATTGTTTAGATGGCTGTAAAAGGGAACGGAAAAGACTTTTCTTTATATGCATAATGTCACTGAACATGCATGAAGTGTATGTTTTCAGTTTGGTTATTGACTGTTCATACACTACCACTTGCGTCAGACAGGATTGGAGATGGTTTATAAGCTGCATATGCTATAGCCAGAAAAGTAAAAAAATAATTGGAAAAAGCAAGGGAAAGGGAAAGTAAGAATCACCTAAAGGTATTTGCAGTAGCTGTTACGCAGTTTGTTAAGTGTTCGCACATTCTTAACTGCTCACCACTGTAATCAAAAGCAAATGCACTTTTCCAAGGTAGCTAATCTCCATAGTGGGGCTAAACTTAGCACTTGTCTTCTTCAGGTGCATTTTCCTCTAGCACTTAACCTGCAGGACCTGCTACTCATTACCATAGTTTTACAAGCCATTTGTTTTTGTGAAAATGTTGCTTCTGTTTTGTGTCAATATTAATCTCCAGACTTAAAAAATAACTACCTATCTTGTTTCTCAGATATACTCCACCAAAATTTATCATTGCATTGTCTCATAAGAAAGTCAAAATGTACATGAGTGATTCATTTGGATTAATTTGGAATATCTTGTTCATGGCTCTGAATATACAGAGATATTTGATAAATATAGACTAATAAATTCCCCCTAATTCTTGTTATTGTTGGTTCAAAGTACCAATCCAACGTCCCTTTCTCATGTTTGAAATTCTATTGTCATAAATATTACATTCCCTCACTCTAGTCATTTAATAAAAGATCAGCCCTTTGGGACGTATGGTTTACTTGCAGCCAAATAAAGGTGATTACATCTCCACTGGAATTTAAAACCTTGGAGCTGAATTATTCAGTTCTGATAAAATCTCTGTCTACCAAATAGTTATTTCCACCCTTTCCTTGCTAACTAAACCTTGATTTTATTCAGAGTGGCAACATGCCCAGCTCCAGTCAATGATTCAAGATTGATTTAGAACCATTAGGACAGTCTTTCCTCTTTGCCGGGCACACTTTTCCCCAGACTCCTTTGCATCTAGAGGTGGCCGTGGGCCCCAGACCTGGTCATGAGATGGTGGAGGAGAACTTGCTGGTGAGTCCCCTGGGAAATATTTTTCTCCATCATAAAAAGGAAATTCCTAGCTGGGCGCAGTGGCTCATCCCCATGATCCCAGCTCTTTGAGAGGCCAAGGTGGGAGAATAACTTGAGGCCAGGAGTTCAAGACCAGCTTGGGCAATGCATCGAGACTCCGTCTATACAAAAAAGATAAGAAAAATTAGTTAGGAGTGGAGATGTGCACCTGCAGTCCCCACTACACAGGAGGCTGAGTCAAGAGGATTGCTTGAGCCCAGGAGTTTGAGGCCGCAGTGAGCTATGACGGCACCACTGCACTCCAATCTGGGTGACAGAGGAAGACCATTCTCTAATAAATAAATAAATATATAGGAAATGCTTTTTCATGCCTTTTTTTCCTTCCTATATTAAACACACCTGCACAAGGATGCAATAAAACTGTGGCAGCTGTTTTGCAATGTTGAGAGACAAGTCTAAGCATTCCAGGCTGATATCCTGGGGACTGGAAAGACAGGAAGAGTCTGCATCCTTGATGACAGTGTTTGAGCTTCTGCACAGACCTGGAAGCTCACCTCTGAACTTCTAGTTATATGAGATAATTAAAACCACCTTATGGCTTAAGTCACTTTCAGTCCGGTGGTGTTCTGCTGTTTGGAGCTAAAAGTATTTCTAACAAACACAGTGCTCCTGATAAGTTATTAGTTAAAATCAGGTGGATAGCAGAGAATTTTACAATGAAGTCAAAAGAATTAGAAGCTAATCCTAATGTAGGATTGTATTTAAAACAATCCTTGAGTGTCCCATTTACTCAGATAGTTGTATCACTAATAATTTTCAGAATACAAGACCTTGTATTTAGCAGCCAATTAAAAATACAAACACAGTAAGTACTGTTGAGTTTTGTTTTTTCTCCCACCTTTTGCATCAGAATAAATGTGCCTGAGGCTCTGCAGGAGAGTTGTGAGATATCTACAAGACCCTGCATCATTTGGTGAGTGAATCTCACCAAATATTTATTGCTGCAAATTCCTATTCCAAGCTCATTGAGGGGAACAGTGCAAACTCCTCCCTGTCGGGCAGGTCTCTGTTGGAAGGGGAGGGCTCTGTTTACCCCACTGCGCCCCCACCCCTACCCCCACCCCAAGCCTTCCCCATGCAGGGGCTGGACACTTGCTCAAGGAAGCAAGAGTCTGTGCACTGACTTCTTTCTTAGTGGTCCTCGCCCCACCACAGTTGAGTTGTTGCACCCACCATTCACTTCCGTTCCTGACGTGACCCGCCAGGGGAGGCTAACTTTGTTACTATTTATAAAGCCGTTTGTCTGTTCCCCATTTCCTTTTCCAGAATGCATCCACTTACTCTTTAGCTCTTATTTCAAAATATAAGAGCAGAGACCTGCAGATCTGTTGGCTCCTGCCTCCCATCAGGTCAACACCAAAGCCTTGCTAAGACAGATGGTTGTATACTTTTCTTCCCATGTGGCAACTGAATTTAGTCAGCATAGTAATGCATTATACTGGTGCATGCTTCAGCGTGTACAGGTGATTTGATAGTAAACATCTTGTCATTTCCTGTCCTAGCAACTCGATGTGTTGAGTATTTTATTCTTCTGTTTAAAACAAGGAAGTCGGAGCCAGAGAGGTGAAGTGACTTGCCTGGGACAGCAGGACGAGGTGTTAGGTGTGCGTCCTGGCTTTCCATGACCAGTGTCTGCCAAGAGGGTGAGGAGGAGTTAGAGAAGGGCTTGCATTTTCATGCGTGGCGTAGTGAAAGTATATGTCTTCTCCCGTTCTTAAGTGGAAGAGTCAAACCTGCCCTGTGTCTAGGAGGCCGAGCGAGACGAGGGAGGCAGGTTGCTCTGCGGGACCAGAGGCGGCAGCAGCCCAGGAGGGCAAGGTCGACCCGGGGAAGCACTGGAATGGTTTGGTGGGTGGAAACAGGCATAAATCTCGATCCCATCATTTATCACCTGCAAGTTTTTTAACCACTCTGAGTCATAGTTGGCCATTTAAAAAATGTGCATGTGAATTCTTACCTTGCAGGGCTATTAAGAGATTTGAAGAACCTTGGGTAGTATTTGGCACATTCTAATTGCTCGATAAATGCAATTGTAAGGTAGTAAAACTACATAAAAATAACACTCTGTGGGTAAACTTCTCTTTTGCAAAAATTAGCATTATTGTATGTCAAATGATTGCATGCTAGTTTGCAAAGCAGTTTGAATCATCAGCACCACTCATAGGATGGATTCAGTCTCTACTCTGACTGGAGGCTATATGTGGGCACATGTGTGCACACACCTGGGCAGGTGTGGTGTGTGTGTTGAAGGGCACAGGGTGTGCGGTAGGGCAGGTTTTAACTAAATGTAACACCTGGGCTTAGTGTTCAAGGAGTTTCCACCTGTTCAAGAGAGAAACTCTGGACCTGAAAAAGTCACGACAACCAGACCCAACGTGTTCCAAATGAATGACAGAAGGAATAAGGCCTCCAGGAGCAGACAGCAGGGGGATGTCAACCCTGGGTAGAGTGGCCCAGGAGAGCTTAGCTGAAGACATGGATTTATGTCCCTGGAAGGATGAGGAGAATTTAACAGGCAAAGAAGAGGCCAGGAGACACAATCATGCTGTTTTAAAAAATAAAAATGGAATCCCAGAATTCATCTCTCCTCCTAAATTTGGCCATCAATATTTCAGAAGTCAGTAAGTAATGAATGTCCCTATCAGAGAGCCCTGGGGCCTATGTCAGCTCCAAGCTCTGCAAGAAAGAAAAAGATGGGGAGTTGCACGTGACAGGGACCAGGGAGGAGCCTTCTGCAGGCAGGGGTGGAGGTTGGCCGTGGCTCTGGGCCCAGTGTCCCAGCTCTTGATGACTGGCAGGCACTTTGCAAAACACGGAGTCTTGGGATGGCTTCACCAGCTCTCCTTTGGCGAGCAGATAGCTACACCACAGGGCGCCCTTGCTCCAATATACCAAGGGCTTTAGCAGGAGAATGCCATGGAATTTCTGTGCTTACCTCTCCAGTGGGCTTTGCATACCACACCGTGTAAATGGATGCCTGAGTGAGCAAATGAGCGGCAGATCTTCATACTTCTACAACCCGGCTTCACAGCAGCAGCTGCACCGCAGTCTTTTGCAGAATTTTAAATGGCATTATTCATTTACCTCTAAATAATCCTTATCGCATCCTTTCAGTATTCCAGAAATTGGAAATTTTATTGAAATTTGAACTCAGAAAAATGACATTTATTCCACTTCAGGGGAATGATATTAATAACATTATCCCACCCACTCTCATCTTTCCACGAGCCCCCACTGGCCCCACACACACTCAGCCAGATAGGGCAGGAAGGACCTCATGCCTCTGGGAATTTAAGAAAGAGTTCTGGAATTATTTTGAAATGCACTCAAAGTGTGATGGTTAATTTTATGTGCCGATTGGCCTACAATGCCAAGTCGCTGGCCAAACACTCCTCTAGGTGTTGCCGTGAGGGCATTTTGTAGCTGTGGTTACCATGTACGGCAGCTGACTTTAGGTAAAGGGGATGGCCCTCCACAGAGGGGGTGGGCCTCACCCAATCCACTGAAGGCCTGAAGAGCAAAAACAGATTTCCCTAAGATGAAGGAATTCTGCCTAAAAACTACAACACAGAAACCCTGCCTGAATTTGCAGTCTGCCGGCTTGTGCCATACATTTTTGGACTTGACAGCCCCCATAATCATGTGAGCCAATTTCTTGAAATCCCTCCCTCTTTCCCTCTCTCTCTCTCCCTGCCCCTCTCACTATGTGTGTGTGTGTGTAATATATATATATATATATATATATATATATATATATATCCTATTGGTTCTGTTTCTCTGGAGAACCCTGACTTATGGCTCTTACATGATCTCACAGGACCCAGGAACATGACAACCTGGAAAGACTAAAGGGCCTGCAGAGTGGGAGGGGTGGCCCTGCCATGCCTCCTTGGGGCTCACCTTCACCTGAGTCAGCTAAGAGCCCTCTGTCCCAGCCAGTGCATGGCCTGGTGACCTCAAAGTACACAGCACAGTAGAGACAGAGACACTTCCACAAAGATTACCAGTTTGTGTTCTCTTTAAAAAGATAATTGATTTTTCCATTTAATTTAAAGCTCCACTCCAACATATGACCACCATGTTTATTCCATTGCAACAGTGAGTATTAGGCCGTGGTGAAGTTTCTTGGTTTCCACAACACTAAGCAGGATGCTCAGAACAGCGTGAACACGGGACTCCGAGTGAGGACAGAGTTCCTGCAGCTGATTTGCCCCCTTTGGACAGGAACTGGGTTGCTCATCTGTCCCATGCTCCCAGATGCCTCTCAATTTGAATATAATCTCCTAATCCAACACAGGACCAGCCCTTTCCCCCACCTCCTCCTCCAATCTCCAGGATGATTAATGAGAGGTTTTATCTCTGTGGCTCTCACTGATGGCTCGTTATCCACAAGAAACTGCCATTCATTAAGGCCTTTTCCATAGTGTGTAATCAGCCATCTCTCCCATGTTGAAACGTCTCCATTCCTGTAATATTTCTGTGGCTGCAGCAGCTGTTGGATATTTTCTAGCTTTTGCAGAGTTTTGCAGCTATGGAAAAATCTTCGCTAAAGGTCCTCCAGCTTAGTTTAATGCAGATGTCTGGACCTGGTGTGGTTAGCATAAAAATTCAATAGCAGCAGTAATTATTTTTTATTATTGTAGTATACGGGAAGAAAATCCTGGCTTCCAAATTGGAAAGTCCACCGTGAGTCAATAAAGTCTCTACCTCTGATCTCCTCAGCGCTGGGACAGGGAGCCTTACGGTTCCTGGGCTTGGGTTCAGGGGCTCAAGCGCAGAGTCTTGTCCTGGTCAAGCCCCAGAGGCCCCGGGGCCCCAGCTGGGAGAGCAGGAGCTGGACACTGAGGTCACTGCTGGCGTCCCCACCATGGCTCCTGCTTGTCGGCCAGGGCGGCCAACAGAGCTGCGCTCAGCCTCGTGGGGACGGTGATGCTTTTTCCTTTGTTTTTCAGGCCCCAAGAAAAACATCTCTGATTGAGATGCTTAAGAGAGCTCCTTTGCTTTGGAAATTTGTGATGTTATAAAGAGATTTACGGCCATCCTCTTATGAGGAATGACAAATGTTCTGGGATCTGTGCACTGAATCGCCCTGGTTCAGGGACCCTCAACACCAGCACTGAGGACGCCAGCACCGGACCCGCGCTCTCCTCTGCTCTCCAAACCACAGGTTTTCTCCAACCAGCCGCGGGCTGTCCTGGCACAACCTGGCCTGCTCAGGCACCTTCCATCCTGAGAGGTGACGCCTTCGGGCAGAACCTGTTACCAATCAAGCTCCGGTCGCCCAGGTGCTGTGGCTGCCTCAAAGCTCACATTCGCCAGGCGCCAGGTGGATGGAGGGAGTATGAAAAATAATGTTGAAGTTTTCTAGTTTCTCAAGTACTCTATGAAGAGCATAATTTTGTATATATGACACCAGCTGCAATTTCTAAATCTCCTCATCTCGCAGGCAAGATGTAGCGTGTAAGTGGCGGTTGGTGGCAGGACCCTGGGCAGAGAGGGTGGCCCTGAGTCTCCATGGAGACTTGGCACCTGAACAGTGAATGCAAAGGGCGTCACAACACCATAGCGTAACAAAATGCGTGCGGCTCTTAAGGGAAGAGTGGGGCAGGGCCAGGAGGAGTCACAGCTCAATGGCCTGCGGGTGTCGACCTGCAGAAATAGCACGACATATAAGGGAAGAGATGACTAAGAACATTCAGGATGTGTCCAGCTCTGATGGCAATGTCACCAAGGAGTAACCACAGTGTTGTTTTTTCATAGAAACACCAAACTTGGAAATAAAACTCTGCTGGGTTTTACGTGGTGCCTCAGCGCTCTCCTAATGGCATTTCCAGAGCCCACGGAGAAGGACCTGGGGCTTCCAGGGCTTCCACACTCAACCCCTGCCCAGCTCTCCTGCTCTGATCCGGAGGGAGGGCTTCGGGGGTTCCCTGGGTGCTTGGCACCAGGTGCCACAGGGCAGGCCCTTGGAGAACCACATCCACCGCACTCGCCACCCCCGCTGAGATCAGGACAGGCTGGAAGCAGGATGCAGGCTGTGTGTCTGTCCTCCGCAGCTGTCCTGTAAGTCAATGTAGACTCTCCGGTGCAGTGCCCTGAGCAGGGACGGCAGCGTTTTAACCCTAGGGAACACTAGCAAGGAATTCCAGGCAGCTGCAAAGGGAAATCGGTTTAACTGGGAAGGGAAGAAGGGGCGTCTCTTCCTAACCCCACAAGTGCCGTCCACACCTGCTATTCCCGGGGCCATAGCTGGCCCCAGAGAGATGTCACATTCAGGGCGTCAGTGCCTTGTTCTTCCAGCAGCCTCTGGCCCGAGCACAGGGGAGACAGGCAGGGGGCCCTTCCCCTTTCTAGCTGCCTTGGGCCGTGGGCTGTGCTGCTGCTGTCCCTTGGTCACAGAGTCACAGGTGCAGCCCCCGTGGTAGTCACCGCAGCCAGGAGGGGTGGTTCTAGGTCTGGGGCCCAGGCCGCCGAAGCCGGCCTGCTGTGTGTGTCTAGACTCTCTACATTTCATCATTCCCCCCATGGCTGAATACGTGGTGTGATTTGAGGGACACCGAAAGTTACCACCACCACCCACTCACCCACCAAAATCCTCTGCACCCATTTGAGGAAGGACAGTCATTACTTTGGAGTAGGGCTCTTCTAAGAGTTCCCCCCTTAACATACTAACACATTTTGGCAGGTGGGGCAGGTAATCCATGGCACTTTATTTGTCACAAATTAGCTAGTTAGAGCCCCAGCACAATGCCTGGAATGGGCCAAAGGACAGACGAAGTTTTGCTGCGAGCAGGAGGGAGGCATAGTCCACAATGTGGGAAGGAAGCAGGGTGGCCCTGTGCCGTGGCAGGAGAACCCCAAAACCAGCGGGTTCCCAGGACACGGAGACTGTGGGCTGCCTGGGGGGGCGGGAGTGAAGGAGGAGCAGGGTGGGTTCGGAAAGAAAGGAGGGAGCACAGAAACGAGCCAGAACAGAACCCCCAGATCAGGCTTGCAGGGCACAGACCCCTGGGGAAAGCTGACAACAGATAAAAATGGTCTGGCCCGTCTCACTTCCCTTGGAGTCCTGCAAAGACTCCCCTGAAGTCCCTCCCATACTCCACAGCCCTGCCAAGCCAGCCAGTGGGTACGGCTACTTTATTCAATTTCACATGAGCTAAATTAATTAATTAAATAGACACTTGATCAACAGATAATAAAATTCAGTGTTCCTGGATTTTATGTTTATTCATGCAAACAAATTCCAAGCACTAAAATCAGCCTTTCCCAGCATCACACTTTCCAGAGAGCATCCTTTGAGCAGCAGTTCACAAAGACAACAAGCCGGATGGTCGTTGTCTTGCTGGAAGCGCCTGCCTTCCTGGGGCTTCCAGTGGAAGGGATGTCCCCCCTCCAGCCCAACAAAGCTTTGCCTACCCATTACAAATTTCAGGGTGAATCAACTGAATTTTGTCCTTACTCTAAAAGTGTTTGCACACGTCTGGTTAGCATGACGACACAAGCATTTTGAAATGACATGGACAAGTCCTAATTAATCACGCTGTATGCATGTGAGGTTGCCCGGACAATGAAGAGAGCAAAGAGCTTTGGGAGGTGGGGTGGGGAATGAGGATACAGAGAGAGAGGGAGCACGCACTTGTTCACACCCCACCCACGGCCACTGGCATCTATAATAAATGATGCAAAAACCACAAAGCATTGGCTTTATTTTCTCACTGTTGTGCCAGCTTATGCAGAAGTCATGAAACATGCCTGTTTCATCTTAATGACTCTACTGTTTACTGAGCATTAGGATCTTCAGGAGCTGTGCTCAGGATCTCGCAAGCATAATGCCGTGGAAGCATCACATGAGTTCTGAGATGTCAGTGCAGTTATGGTCAATGTTCCACAGGGGAGGAAACTGCTCTCTGAGAGGCCAAGTTAATGTGCCCAAAGTCAGAGTCAGGACTGTAATCCGGACAGGTCCGATGCTAAAGTCTGAGCCTTAACCACCACTCACATGGTCTGTGATGATCTCTGCCAGTCACACCCCAACCTTGGCCTCAGCCTGATAAGTTTAAGGTGAACAATAAGTTTAAGGCCAATAATTTACAGCCTAAGGCTAACAATAACTTTGGCTTCAATCCTAATAAGTGTATAGCCCCAGGTAGAGGTCTACCTTTGCCTGGTTACCAAATACCCTTCAGGGTCAGGGGCTCTAAGATGTCCCACCTGAGCCAAAATTCTTAGCGTTTTAATAAGAAACAATAATTTAAATTTGATACTGACTAAATTACCCGTACATGAATTAACCACAGAGAACTGATCATTCTTGTTATTTATGTTAAAGATGCAGACTTTCTTAAATGTACCTGGTGGCACGAGTACATCCTTTTTATGGGGTCTTTGTTATGAGTACTTTAAACATGAACTGTTTTAAAACTTCATTGCATTCAAGGTTTCAGCTTGAAATGTGGCTGGGGCATTAGGTTGTTCTTGGAGGGCCCAGGTTTGACCACTGAAGCGAAGAGAACATTCAATAACGAGATTCTCGGAAGGTTTGTGTGTGACTCACAGTGGCTGGATGGTGGTTGTGTAGCATTCTGGAATGTTAGTCAAACTCTCACTCCATACAGTTCAAGCAACTAAAATAAATAGCTGTCTTCTCTTTGATTCACACTTCCTTTAGCATCTGCGACGTAACAGCAACTTCATTCTATATGTGCACCTTAAACTTTCATACTATTTAAATGGTCTATCTTCAAGTCATTAATTTTATGACAGTCCAAGCTTCTCAGGTCTAGACAACCTATGATCTAGTGTTAGAATTAAAGAAAACATTCACCTCATCCTTGGAAAGTATTTCGGGGGGAAAATAAGGCTCTTCAACTCATTCCAAAATCTCCATGAGCTGTTAGCCACACAAGGATTTTTCTGCCTACCACACCTAAGTGTAGAAACCGTAATAGACACATCTTATATTTAGATAATTTTTCAAATCATAACATTTACATATTATCTATAAAAACACAAAGTGTTTTCAATTCCAATTGGGTTAAAATTAATAGAGTTGCCTTAAAATTATTACTTCTTGATTTTTGTCTTTATAATATGCCTTTCAAATGTACACATAGAGGAACTTCCACTTTGGGCCAGATTGAAGTAACTCATGCCATAATTACCTTTCTACCAGAAACAATTATAAAGCCAGACAAATAGATGAGGACATTGTTTTCAGGCATTGACCCCTAGGCACTGCAGGACTGGGCTCACTGAGAGAAGGGAAATAAATGAGGTGAGCCCCACATTCACCCTGGCTCTCTGCTTGGGGACAGTTTTTTAACTTCAGCATCAGAAGGTAAGACCAACAAGAGTAAGGTGGTCCTGGTGAGCTGAGAGTGCACATTCCAGTGTTCAGGGCTCAGGATATCAGAGTGTTTCACTGGGAGGAGGGAGGAACAAGGGAGATGGGAACAGAGGGGGAAGAAATCTATATGATGCTTCTCTGGGGGTCCTTGGACAAGGGTCAGCCCTGCACATTGCTCCAAGAGTCCTACCAGAGAGGGCTGCTATAGGGTTGAAAGAGGGATGGAGATACAAGGGATACACAGTTCTGGAAGACAGTGGAATTCCAGCCCTGCCAGAGTAGAGAGACTTCATTAACACCCCAGGTATTCAGCTGGGGCACCAGAATGGCAACTCCTTAGAAGTAAGAACAACTCCAAAAATTAAGGACTTTTTAATGTAGTATCATCCACAATGGCCAGCATATTAACAAATATTTTTAGACATATGAAGAAGCAGAATATTTTGACCCAAGATCAAGGAAAAAATAATAAATGGAAACAGAATGTGATATGAGCCAGTTCTTATAATTAGCATAAAAGGACTTTAAAACAGCTGTTATAAATATGCTCAAAGACTTAAAAGAGAATATGGTCTTAATGATAAAGCAGATACGAAATCTCAGCAGAGAAATTAAAGCTATTAAAAAAAACCAAAGAGAAATTTGAGAAGTGAGAAATACAAAATCTACCATGGAAAAATTAATTGAATGATCAGATTAGAGACAGAAGAAATAAATTGCCAGTGAACTCAACGACAGATCCATAGAAATTATCCAATCTGAGTAACAGAAAAAGAAAAGATCAAATCAAAACAAATAGTACCTCAGTGACCTGTGGAACATTATATGTATTAATAATTGTGTCCCAGAAAAAGAGGAGAGTAAGAATGAGAGAAGAAAAAAAAACTGAAGAAAAAAATGGTCAAACTGTTTCCAAATTTGGATGAAGAAAACCTAAACTACAGAGCCAGGAAGTTTAGCAAATAATACAATGAAAAGAAAACCATGCCAAGAAAAATCCTAGTCAGACTTTAGAAAAGCAAAGACAACGAAAAAATCTTAAAAGCGGAGGGGAAAACGCCCCGTCACATTCAGAGGAGCAACAATTGTACTGACGACTGACTTCTCCTCAGAAACAGTTGAGGCCAGAAGACCTCAGTGAGACCTTCAGAGCTCCGAGATGAGAAGCAGAGATGGAGAGAGGGAGAGAGGGGGCGTTGGACATTGTTGGATAAATAAAACCTTAGAGAATTCATCACCAGCAAATTTTCATTATGAGAAACATTAAATGAAGTTATTAATATGAAGGGAAACTATACCAGATGGACACTCAGATCTGTAAGGATGACTGATGAGCACGAGGATACCTGGGTAGACATTTGAACAAACAACTTAGGGTTTTTCCCTTTCATTTTCATGACAGGCAAATAACCATTAAAGCAAAAATAATATCACTGTAAGATGGGGCTTATAACATATGTAAAATAAATGACCAACAATTGAAAAGGAGAAGATGGAGGGCTGTAAGATTCTTGTATTTGTGAAGTGTGAAATACGAGGCATAAATTGGTGCAAAATTGGTAGACTATTATAAGTTAAGGATTCATCTCATAATTACTAGAGCAATTATTAAAAATAATTAAAACACAGCTAAAAAGCCAATAAAAGAAATAAAATGAAATATTAAAACATATATATTTTTTTGAGACAGGGTCTTGCTTGTCGTCCAGGCTGGAGTTCATTGGTGTTGTCATAGCTTAGAGCAACCTCAAATACCTGGGCTCAAGCAATCCTCCTGCCTCAGTCTCCCAAGTAGCTGGGACTACAGGTGAGCGCCACCATGTCCGGCTAATTTTTCTATTTGTTGCAGAGATGGGGTCTTGCTCTTGGTCAGGCTGGTCTCAAACTCGTGACCTCAAGTGATCCTCCTGCCTCAGCCTCCTAAAGTGCTAGGATACAATCGAGAGCCAGCATGCCCAGCCCTAAAGCATATTTTATTAACAGAAAAGAAGGCAGCAAAAAGGACCAAAGTAACAGAAAGCAGGGCACATGATAACAAATAGTAGCACATGGTAGACTTAAACTCAACCATATCAATAATTACATTAAATGCAAAAGGATTAAGCCACTCCAATTAAAGGGCAGAGATTGTTGCATCAGGATTCAGCAAAAAGAAAAAAAAGAGAAAAAAGCAGAGATTGTCAGGCTAGATTATAAAGCAAAATCCAGCTATCTGCAGTCTGTACGAGACACATTTTAAATAGAAAGGTACAAATAGGTTGAAAGAAAAAGGCTGGAAAGACAGACCAAGCAAATGGCAAAACACATAAAAACAAGTGTGCCTGCATTAATGTGAGGCGAACTAAACTTCAAAACAAGGACTATTACCAAGGAGGGACATTTCATAAAAATAAAAGTGTACAGTCAAAAGGAAGATGTGCAAAACACACATAAGCTATTCGTATGTACACATGGGTTTTTGCTCCTAACTCTCAGTTCTTTCATTATTCCACCCTGCTTCAAACACTTTTCTGTGCTCCGGGGTTGGCAAACTGCAATCCACATTTCTCAGACTCCCTTGTGTCTGGGGTCCCCTGTGTGGTTTAGGATTAGAAAAATCAGATGTACATCTGCTGCTGTTGCTGGTAAGTGCAGTTGAAGATGTGCTTAGCTGTTTCTACATTAGTGTTCGTAGAAGTCTCAGGGTCTAGTAATGTGTCCTAGGCGTCAGTTGACCATGAACAGGGCATACCCCTTGCTGATACAGATCGTAGCCAGTACCGGAGCCGGCAGACACATCGGATTTTGTCTATTGTGGCCGCCTCCGCATCACAGCAGCTCTTTATCCTGCTCTGGATGGTGCTTTATTGCGTAGGGTGTGGTTCTGGAGCCAGTGGGGTCCCCATCACTGAAGAGTCGGACGCTCCCTTGGTGGCCCAGCCCTGCAACGTGCCTGTGCAACACAGTTCTAGAAACTCGATGGGATCTCTTTCTTCAGCACTTCTAATGATTCCATTAATGACCTGTAATGAGTTCTTTCCTGTGTAAACTAGCTAGAGAGGATTTTATTCCAGAGACACAATCTTAGACATAAGCACAGTCCTCTAGCTGTGGATATCCAGTTTCGGTACTCGGTTGACTATCTGCTGTGGTTGGGGTGTGTCTGGATACCACCCCACTTTCTTTTCAAAGTGGATTTCTGCCGTTCTGTAAGACCTGGCTCTCTCTTCTGTCACTGCTTTCCTCTTTCTTGGAGCTGCTTACAACCGTCATCATCTTTCCACCACATTCTGTCCGCACCTGTTTTAGTGGATTTTTACATTGTATCGTATTATGTATTATCTATAGTGTGTCGTGCTATTCTTTCCTGTCTTTTTCCTCCACAAGCCCACAAAATCCTCGAGATGAAAGAATATTACACTCACACCTGTACCCCGTACCTAAGGAGGATGTGATATTCTACCCATCGGCAAATATGTCCGTGGAAAATGGATGGATGTGTACGGACTAGCCGGCAAGTACATACGCCCGTTTTTAGGCACAGGCATGTTTGTCTGTATTCTCTAATCCTCTCAGATCAGATAATAATGAATTTTATTTTATTTCTATCTTACTGGATAATGGGGGGGAAGGATTATTGACAGAGAAGTAGAAAATATGACCCTTATACTTAGATCATCACAACCTTTACAACCACATATACCAAACATACTGAGCATTCACTCTCAGTCAGACGCTAGGCTGGGGACCTGACACGGCATCATTTCATTTGATCCTATTATAAGGATTTGATCCACCTACAAGGCATCTCTCTTTACAGTTAAGGGAACTGAGGTTCAGAGAAGTGAAATAACTGTCCTCAGTCACATAGCTAGTAAGTGACTATGGCAGGCAGTTAGGGGTGACCAGACAGCCACGCTTCTCTCCATTTATACGAACTGCAAGGCCAGGGCCGGGCGTGGGGGTGCTGGGCGCCGCTGCTGGTGCAGGCAGTTAGAAGCTAGCGCGCTCCTCCCTCTCTTCCTTCCACTGTGGCAGGGAACCATGTACTCCAGAGGGTCACCCAGCCTGTGTCCTATGAGTGAGGGATAAACCTTCGTTGTGTTGATCCACCACAGTGTGACCACAGCACGCCCTGTCTTACCCTGATACATGCAGTGACTGGGCTGACCTTCCAACCCACGTCTGGCTAACTCCAAAGGCTGGCTCCGGGCCACCCCCACCGCTCACACTACTCCTGGAAAGAAAAGACAGATGTATAGCTGTGAACGAGTGAGTGACAATACAACAGACACACAGCCACGAGAGACTGAATAACAATGCAGGAAACAGCCACGAGACATCACATGGCAATGCAAGATGCAGAGTTGGGGCCCACGTGAGTGGTGCCGACAGAGGCCGTAGAAACCAGCGGTCACTGTGGGTGGGGACAGTGAGGAGGAGTACAGCCGGGGTTGAGACTGTGACCACTCATATCAGACAGAGAAGACAGAGCCAGAGTTCTGTGGTTCTGATGGGACCTGCCCTTGCTCTCCCATTGACAGTCCAGTTTCCTGGTTCCTTCCCTCTCTCTGGCCACACGACAGTGATAAACACCAGCTGGACTCTATTAACACCACAGTACCCATTTGGAACAGAAATCCAGGGATACTGGCGCTGCAGGCTGAGCGGTTCACAGAGGGAAGACTGGGCAGGTCAGCTCCATGGCCGTCTGCAGAGGTGGTGCAAGGTCGCTGCAGAAGCTTCACCTGAAAATGCCTCAAGCAAATGAGCTTCAGCACACGCTACCCACCTGCCCGCCAGCCTGTTCTGGAAGCTGCTGAGCCAGCCTGTGAATGGCTACGCGATGGCTGAGCTCGTGAGAAGAAATCCCCCAGTGAGAAATACCAGTGTTTGGAAGGAAGGAGAATGTATGTTCAAAAGTCAGTCTCTAGCACTTTTGCAGAATTGATGCTTTCAAAAATTTCATTGTCATTAATTCATGTTGTTAGCATGTTTCCTAGGTTTGGAATAGTATCATGATTTGTTAATAAAAAACAATCACAACACATCATCGTCTGAAGAACAGACACCTGGGTTCAGGTTTCTACTATATACTGCTTCCTGATTCTCTCTCTCCTCTGTCCCTCTCTTCTCGGTCTCTCTCTATGGAAAGTTCCTGTGACTCTTTCAGGCCAGTGTGTGAAGCCTGAAGTGGGGGCCCTGTCTGCTTCTCGGGGTTAATCTGGTGCGATGTGGTCTCGAGGCCATGGGGACCAAATAACTACTTGAATATCTTTGGCCCCTTCTCAGTATGCCTCGAGACAAGCATTTTGAAACTGCTCTGACTTTATTTGGTTTCGCGGATCCTTCACCTACTTCCATGTACTTGTCTTGCGAAAGCTGAGTCAGAGAGGCGACTGGGAAGGAATGTGACCAGAGGCCACACTTTGGCTAACAACAAAGAAGCTTCTGTTCGGAAACCTTCGCTCATTACAACAGGCCACCTGGTTCAGAATCCTGGTGTGAGAAAACCCCCTGCGGGCGAGGACATTCCACGGGAAGGAGTTCATGCCAGCTGGTGGCCCACTGCTCCTCCTCTGAATAGCCAAGGGCCAATGTGGGGTAAAAGAGGACTCCTGGGGGGCTGGCAGGCCCAGGTTCCATCACCCCCAGCCCATACCTGCCCTTCTCCCATCGCCTCCACCCCACTTTTTTCTCCAGGGAAAAGACAATACAAGGAACCCAAGGGTGGTTTGGGGAAGGGGCCAGGTGCCAGTGTGTGAAAGGAGGGAGGTGACTGAGTTGCTCCATGGGGTGGGCTGGATGAGTGGGGACGTATCACTGGCTCTTTTAAAGCCAGCTTACAGAGCCACCTCCAGGTCCCACTCCAGGTGTCCCCTGTGTCACAGTTCACCTTCCGCTGCAGAGCACACCTGTGGAATGAGGGGCAGTGCCCTGCACAGCCTCCCCTGATGAGGACACAGAGAGGCTTTCCTGTGCTTCTGCCCAAGGGAACCCTCTCCATCTTGCTGAGATGCGCATTTTCTCCTTTATGCTGCTGACTCAGTGCTGGGCTCATCAACAGTATTAAGGCCCCAGCCCAGCAAAGATGGCAAAAACAAAGCACAAAGAGGCCAGAGCTGACAGGGATGGGGTTCCACTTACCACACCTAGGATGGGACCATGCATTCACCCTGGATCGACAGCCAGAGAAGATGCTCATGGTTTATAGCAAAGGGCAGTCTCTCTAAACTTTTGCACCGATCAAAAGAGCTAAACTTAGAATAAAGAACATAACTTTCAACTGACAGGGCTAAGACTTTAAAAATACAGGCACTGAACACTCATTGACCCAAACAAGCACAAGTAAAAGACAAGCATGAGCCCTGCATGCCCTGCCCTCACACTATTTAAGAAATTCAAATGGGGAGAGTGATGTGAGCAAGATGGCAGAAGAGGAGTTTTCTACTCATCTCCCCAGAAACATTATATTGACCAGCACCCGTGAACAAGAGTACCTCTGTGGGAGTCTGGGAGTCCAGTGGAGAGGTTTCAGCACACCATGGGAGCAAAATTCCAAGAATAAATGCATTGAAGAGGATAAGAAAAACACTTACACTTTACCTGCATTACTCTTCCCCAAGGCAGCACCGTTCAGTTTCAAGAGAGACTGCTATCCATGATTTCTTGCAGAGGGGAAAGTGAGAGTGTAGTAAGTGAATACCCAACTTCTCCACCATGCAGGGTGTTGCCAAAGAGACACAATTCTTTCTTGCCTCACCTAGGATACAGAAGTGATTGGCATGGCTGGGTGGTTAGGAGAGGCTCGGAACAGAAAAGAGAGGCAGAGACTCACAGCAATGAGGGTTCAGAACTCATCAAAGGGCTGCAGATCCTACTAACCACTTTGCAGACTAAATCAGGAAGCCTGCCCATGAGCCACTCTTGGGATGCCTCACCTGAGGCATCTAGAGGTACCCCCAATGCTCCACACAGCTCACCTCACCCCCATGGTTAGTTCCCAGTGTGCACCCCCATGGATGGGCAGTGCAAGCCTCTGCAGGTGATTCCTGAGGGCACATCTGTAGCCTGACTCTGCAGGGTTAGGGAAAGCACACACCATGAACATTTCAGGGCATCGCCTTAGGAAAACAAATGGGAGGCAATCAGTACCTGACCTAGCTTTGCAGTATTGACAGAAAACATATAATCTTAAAACTTCTCCTGTAAGAAGCATGGAGCAGACACATTCCTAGAAAAGGTCTGAAAGAACATCAGAATCCATCGCTGGGTTAACTGGTGAAAGCATTTCTCTCCAAATGCCATTCAGTAAAGACTGGAGGAGGTGTCTCCTTCCTCAAATACAAAGAGAACAAGACAAGACTTTAAGGAACATACAAAATCAAGGAAACATGACATCACCAAAGGAACACAATAATTTCCCAGTAACCAATTCCAAAGAGAATAGATCTACAAGTTGCCTGACAAAGAACCCAAATTGTTTCAAGGAAGTTCAGCAAGCTACAAGAAAATACAGATATACAAATCAATAATACACAGAAAACAATACATGAAAGAAAAAAGAGGTTCAACAAAGACATATAAATGATAAAGAACCAAACAGAAATCAGGAGCTGAGGGATACAGTAATGAAATGAAAAATGCAATAGAGAACATCAACTTGATCAAGTAGAAGAAAGAACCTATGAACTTGAAGACAGGTCATTTGAAATTATCCAGTCAGAGGAGAAAAAAGAAAACAGAATGAAAAGGAATAAAGAAAGCCTACAGATTTATGAGACACCATCAAGAGACCTAAATACAAATTATGGAATTCTAAGCACCAGAAGAGAAAGAGAAGGGAAAGAAAGCTTATTTAAAGAAATCATGGCTGAAAACTTTACAAATTTGGGGAGAAATGTGACCATCCAGGTAAATGAAGCTTAAAGGTCTTCAAACAGTTTCAACTCAATGAAGACTTCACTGAGACACATTATAATCAAACTGTCAAAAGTCACAGACAGAGAAATTTGAAAGTAACAAGACAAAAAGAAACTTATCAAACATAAGAGAACATTCACAAGGCTATTAGTGGATTTCTCAGCAGAAACTTTGCCCACCAGAAGAAAGTGGGATGATATAGTCAAAGTACTGAAAGAAAAAAACATGCCAACCAATAATACTTTGTATAGCAAATCTGTCCTTCAGAAATCTTTGTCCTTTCCCAGACACAAAAACTGAAGGATTTCCTCACCACTAGACCTACATTACAATAAATGCTAAAGGGAGTTCTTAAAGCTGAAATTAAAGGATGCTAATTAGTAACATGAAAACATATGAAAGTATAAAACTCACTAATAAAAGTAAGCATATAGTCAAATTCAGAATACTCTAAAACTGTAATTGTGGTGCATAAATCACTTTTAACTCTAATTAAAGTGTTAAAAGATGAAAGTATTAAAAATAACTATAGCTATGATAACTTGTTAGATGCACAATATAAAAAGATGTAAACTGTGACTTCAAAAACATAAAATAGGGTGAGTAAAAAAGTAGAGTTTTGTATGTGATCCAAGTTAAGTTGTTATCACTTAAAATAGACTGATAGAACTACAATATGTTTTATGTAAGCTGTATGGTAACCACAAAGCAAAAACCTATAGTATATACACAAAAGATAAGGAGAAAGGAATTAAAACATACCACTCCAGAAAATCACTAATCACAAAAGAAGACATCAGGAGAGGAAGAAAGGAGCAAAGGAACAATAAAACAGCCAGAAAATAAAATGGCAAAATTACAAACCTTGATATTTGTTAACGGCTCTTTTAAGATAAAGGGGTTTTACAGAGCCTGATTGGACAACAGACTGTTATAGTACTGTGCAGATAGCCATGCACCTGGAACCTGAAAGCCCAGGAGTCACCCTTGAATCTGTGTGACTCAAGGGTGGCCCCATCAAGATAGGCTGAGAAAATTGCCATTTAGACAGCTCATCATCAGGAAAGTATCTCTAGGGGCATCAGACAGGACTACTTTAAGTCTTTTTTGTGGGTATGTGTGTCACTAGAAGCTCTTACTTTGGTGACCCCACCATATATATTAAACATATCAAAATGTACTCACATCCTATGATAAATATAATTTTTACCTAGTTAAAAAAGAAAACTAGGTGAAATCCCTCATAATGGGGACAGGATATAATACTTAGGTAGCAGTGATGGAAAACAAGTTTACTCTATAGAAAAAAATTAAGGCAGATCCCTTATCACACCATTTAAAATGGCAACATCATGATGGAATTAAGTACAATTATAATCACAGTGATAATAACAATCAGAAATACTAAAACTTATTGAGGGCTTAAGATTTTCCAGGTAATGTGCAAAAGTTAATCCTCACAATGGTCCTATGAGGTCACTGTGAGGGCAGAAGCCATGCATCTCTTATTCTCCATCTATCACCATAAATATTATTAGTGTTTTTCACATGGCACATATTAAAATTAATTGTTGAGTGGATGAGTAACATCCAATTTAAATGGCCAAATTAAGTCCTTACTTATTAATAATTATTTTAAATGTAAATGGATTAAATTCTCTAATCCAAAGACAGAGTGACTAAATGCTTTTAAAAAATATGACACCCAACTCAACAGTGAAAGAGACACCCAACTCAACAGTGTGTCAATACAACACTCAACTCAACAGTGAAAGAGACTCATTTCACCTTTAAGGATACACATAGACTGAAAGGGCTGGAAAAAGATATTCCCTGCAAATGGAAACCAAAAGAGATCAGGGCAACTGCATCACCATGGGCCCATTCACCTGATACACAAAGCCCAGGAATGGGACAGAGATGGACCTGGACATTAGCACGAAAAAGCTAAGCTAGGAAGACTCAGCCTCAGCCTTGGGAGTGCCCACCCACCACTATGCCCACAGCTACGCTATTTGGTCCTCTGCCTCTGTCCTGGATTTGGTCACTGGCCTCATGTCTGGTCTACTTGTTCCAACTATATAAATGATACCAAAATGTCCTCTTAGGGCATTGAACTTAACTTTCCCGGTTTGAGTTTTTCAATGGCTCCTTTAAACAGAAAGAGTGCCTTTTAATTAAATCATGTTCATATTTCATTGGTCCCATGAACTCAGTCATGAGTTTTGGCGTTTGCCAATTGCTGAGTTATTCACAGTCGAAAACTGGCTTGTGCACATGCAAAACAACAGCCTTTGAAGGAGCTTTGGGCCCACTCAATTTGTTTGAAAAGTGCACACACCAGTGTTAACTTCCACCCTGGCCAACAGCTGGGAAAGAGCCCAATCCTTGCCTTGCAAGTGATTATGACTAATCATGGCCCCAGCTCACTCAGTGGCGGGTTCCAAACTGACCTAAACATAGGGCCGGGGGAGCTGACTGTGAAATATTCCACCGTCCATTCTCACGTGCTCCCATGGACATTTCTGTTTCACATTCCCAGCAGTTTTTATGGAGTGTAAATCCCAGTGGCTCCACAGAACCTGCTAATGGGATCATGACTCATTTAAAGAAAGGAAAATGGAGGCAGAGAGAAAATCAATGAGTTCACAAAGCTCACCAGAGGGAGAGGCTGGTGCACAGGCAGGTCCCACGTGCCTCGTTGGCCAGAGCTGTGGGTTCAGATAAGCCCCGAGAAGCCCACCTTCCTATAATAGAGCTCGGGGGACCATGCTAAGCTGAGAGCCTCATGATTGTCATCAGCCTTCAGAGGAGAGGAGCAGTGATGTGGCAGGTGTGATGTGAGCCTCTCTTAACCAGAGATCCACCAGGAGAATGTCTGGTTCCAACCATCAGCTGGAGCCTTGGTAGAGAGCTGCGCTGGGGAAAGGGGTGCCGACAAAAGGAAAGAGCAGGCTGTTTTTCAGGCAAAAAAGTTTCACAGTCATGATGACCTGGCTCATGATCTGACTGGTGACTATTCAGATGCTGAAAAGTCTCATGAGAAGTAAGAATTAAGTTCCTCTACCTTATTTTTCCTCTTGTGTAAGTGGAAAAATGAAGTCTAAAACTTTTAATATGACCAACAAGTCACTGGATGATTTGGCTTCTGCCTAATATTTAATGTGATACTTCATTAATACAAAATAATTTAGTCAATATTTATATGGGTTGTAAAACCTAATTAAAACAGGAACATCTGGGAATCCAACACTGAACCTAAGAATCATTAGGAACCAGATCATTGCCAATACCTTTGAAATGACCTATGTGTGTCCTACTGATTGATTGGCCTATGATAAGCAAAATCCTGAAATTTGGGTTTGTCATTGCTCCTTTTAAACATGGTTTGGGTATGTATCTTTGAGCGATGCATTGCTTCGTTTTGCCTGGTTTTGAACTTTATAAGAATACTAGCATAGTGAATGCAACATTCTCTGACTTGCTTTTTACACTCAGAATTTTTTCCAAGATTCGCCTAGTTTGTTACATGTTGTTAGAGTTTGTTCATATTCCTAGCTATTTAATATTCCATGCTATGTGAATAGAACATGTTTACCCAGTCCTGAAAATGAATATTTTCAGGATTGCTTCTAGGTTTTTGCTTTTATGAATAACACTCCTAAGGATATCCTTGTACCTGTTTTCCGGTGCACATGTGCAAAAGTTTCTCTAGATGCAGAGTCGCTGATTTGAAGAGGATGTTTATCATGTCCTCAACATTGCGAGACAATGCCAAGTTGTTTCCCAAAGCGATTGTACAAATTACACTTTTGATTATACAATATTTAAATCTCCTCCAACACTTCCTATTTTCAGATGTATTGATCTTTGATAATACAGTTCAGTCAAAATACATCTCATAAGCTCTTTGTTCACATTTCCCTGATTATAAATGAGGTTGGCCATATTGCATATGTTTATTTACCATTCATATTTCCTATTCTATGAAATACTCTTTCATGGCTTATTCTATTTTTCTACTGGTTGTCTTTTTCTTGCCAAGTTGAAGGAATTTTTAATATACAAGGAGTAATAATCATTTGTTGCTTATATTTACTAAAAATATCTTCTAGATTGGGGCATATTTTTCACTTTCTTTTTGGCATCTTTTGATGTATAAAATTTTTTTATCCCAATGTGGCTGATTATAGTTAATCTTTTATAGTTAATGTATTCTATATTTTAAAAAAACTTCCCCATGCCAAAATCTTAAAGATATTCTCTAGCATTTTTTTCTTAAGGTTTGAGAAAAATATTTATAAATACAAATATTTATATTTACTTAAATATTCTCATATTTAAGGCTTTAATCCATCTGGAATTGATTTTGTGTATGGTGTGAGGTTGGGATCTGATTTTATTTTTCCCATATGGGTAACAATAGTCACAAGAGCATTTATAGAGCAGTTTATCCTATTCTAGCAATCTGCACTGCCACTCTTTCATATTTCAAATTTCAAAAAAGCTGTGGAACTGCTTTTGGTTTTCATGTTTATTGCATAACATTATTCATAGTATTCTTTTCTCTTAACATCTACGTTATATCTGTGTTTATGGCCCCTTTCATTCTTAATATTTTTTTATTTGTGACTTCTATAAGTTTTTTTGATCAATCTCAGCAAAAGTTTGTCTATTTTATTTACCTCCCTAAAGAACCACCTTTTTTTATTTTTATTCGCTCCTTTTTTCTTTTTATTTTCTTTTCTGAAGTTATTTTTCTAACTTCTTAAGTTAGATACTCCGCTCCTCAAGTTATTGCCTTTATTCCTTTCTAATACAAGTTTTTAAGGCATAAATGTATCTCAAAATGCTGCTTTGGCAGTAGCCCATGAGTTTTGGTATATATTATTTTTCACTTTTATTAGATTTTCAGTAATTTAAATTTCCATTAAATTAAATGCAGTTTCTTATTTTAAACACTATTCAGAAGTATACTTCTTAAATTTTTAAATGTATGTATTTTTCAATTTTCATTTTTGTTATTAAGGTTAACTTAATTGCATAGTGGTCAGAGAACATGTTATGTATGATTCCAGTTATTAGAATTAATTAGATCTGCTTTATTGCTTAGGAGGAGGTCTAATTTTTGCAGATATTCCATGTATAGAATGTAGAAATGAATATATATTCCCTAATTTCTAATTCTATAAATATCCATTAAATCTAGCTAGTTGATTATTTTGTTCAACTGTTTTATATTTTTATGTTTAATTTGTTCTGCTTTATCTACTAATAATTGAGAGAAATAAGTTAAATTCTCACACTGTGATGGTAGATGTGTCTGCTTCTCTTTGTAAATATATCACATTTTGAGGATATTTTATCAAATGCATACAACGTAGAATTGTATATTTCTGATGAATTTAGCCTTTTTATGTAGTGAACCCCTCTATCACTAAAAATTGTTTTTGTCTTTAAGTGTATTTATTGGATGTTAATATAGCTGCTGGGTTTTTTGTTTTGTTTTGTTTATATTTGCCTGGTTTATATTTTCCCATCTTTTCCTTCCGACTTTCCGGTCTTTAAGTTTTAGTTGGGTTTTTTATAAATGGCAAATACTGACTTGTTTTTGTGCGTGTTGTTACCCTGTTTGCTTATCTGTTTTTTAACTGGAGAGTTTAGTCCGTCTATGCTCACTGTGATTACTGGTATACACTAGAGGTACTCTCTGCCTCCCTACCTTGTGCCTGCGGCTTTCCTTCACTTTTGCTATGCTTTTTAAAAAATATTTTTATCATTTTGAAATTGATTTTTTTTGTCTTGTGTTTTCTAATACCTTGTACAAGGCTGAGAGTCATATACTTAATTTTTTTCTTTTAATGGTTGCATAGCAATAATAATAATTATTATGGTAGTAAAACATATGTAAATAAATATATAAATATAAATATATATAAACATATAGGTGGTAAACAAATGCCATGTGACTGGTGTTTTAAGTGCTCTACATACGTTAATTTAGTTAATCCTCACAGCGGCCCTGTGAGATTGGAAGTATTAAAAAGTCTAAAGTTAATATCTTAACTCCCTTCAAACAACAATAGGACCTAAGGATGAATTAACTCCAATTGTTTTCCTTCCAAATTGTAGGCTATTTATTTCTGAATTTCAGTTATCATTTTTCCTTCTAAAAACAAAAATAATCACCTTTTTTTCCTGTACCTGCTTTGCTGTGCTCTAAGCATGGTCATGGGCTGCTCTGGGGCCTTCTAGCACGGTTTGTATATTTATAATAAATTCTGCTTTTCAATATGAGGCAGCCCGTCCTGGTTCTGCTCCTCATCTGACCGGCGCCAGCTGCCCGGGCACGGCTGAGCCTGCGGTAGGCTGGTAGCTCAGGCCTTGCAAACACAGGGACCATTTGCAGTGAACTATGAAGGCTTTTAGGCTAAGTTTTGTCCTTTTACTATGAGCCCTGTTGTATTCAGCTGAATGTAGATCTTTTAAAAATGTGTGCCCTTAAGATGTATTCAGTGAGAGTTTTTAATTATATCTGCCTAGAGGTTGAGAAAGACAATGTAAACAGGAAGACATTGCAAATGGGAAATACAGTGTACTGAGGATCAGGCTGGTCATGAGAACCTCACATGCCACTGGAGAAAGTATCATCAACAGGTGTCACTGGATGTTCTGTGCAGTTGGTTTTGACCAAGCTCATCGGCCAGTTCTGCTTGTAAAATGTTGGGGTATATGTTATGACAATTGGTTCTTTTCATCCCTGTGTCCAAACAAATGTGTTGGGTATTTCATTTCCAACACAAACATTTCTCACAAATATTTAGGAGAAAGAGCAATCAATGTCATGACCTTAATTGCCTCATGAGCAAGTTTGCGGGTGCCAGGAGAGGTGCCAATGAGTGTTCTCTCCAAAGCATCTGAGCAGCATATGCTCCTGCAGCTGCAGAAAGTGTCCCCCAGGTCACTCAACACACACAGAGCACAAGAGTGGCCTCAGTTCAAAGGGATGAACTCAAGCAACACATCTGCCTTAGTTTCCTAGGGCTGCCATAACCAATTACCACAAATTGGATGGCTTAAAACAACAGAAACTTAATGTCGCGCAGCTCTGGAGGCCAGAGTCTGAAATCAAGGTGCATGCAGGGCCACACTCCCTCCGAAGGCTCCAGGGAGGGTCTGCTTCATGCCTTTCTCTTAGTTCCGGTGGTTGCTGGCAATCCTCGACCTGTCGCCGCATCACTCTAACCTCCGTCGTCACATGCAGCCTCCCTGTGTGCCTGCGTGCGGTTCCCTCTGTGTGTGTCTGTGTCTTTTCTCTTCTTACACGGGCATCAGTCCTACCGGATTGGAGCCCACCCTAATGACCTCATCTTAACTAGATTGCGTCTTGCAATGACTCTATTTCCAAATACGGTTGGGGTGAGGATTTCAACATGTCTTTTGGAGGGACACCATTCAACCCATGCAATGTCTGAACAGCCTTCATCTTCTCCATCCTCTGCCCCCCATCTCTTAGTGGGGGCTCAAGGCTGTACCTGTCGAATTTCCCACTAGTCCAGGCCTGGCTTTCCCAGCTCCCCACACACACTCTGGGCTTAGCTGAGATGGTGCTGGTGTTTCCCAGGTTCTTTCCTACGAGCTTGGTTCCTTCTACCTCACTATCTCCTGCCCTTTCGTGGTCTGCTCGGATGCCACCTTCTCTGAAGCCAAAGCTGGGAGCCATTCTGGAAATCTTCCAGGGCTCTGGCTCACTGCTAAGTCATGCATCATCACTTTCCACGTTTAATTTTTGTTGGGAAGGTAGTCCCATGTGCCCAGTCTTCCAACCCCTGCATACAAGTGGCTTCGGCCAGGAACATTTCTTTACAGGGACAGAAGGAGCCCTCCCTGCCTGTGCTAGGAACACCTTCCTCTGTTTCAGGCCCAGCATGTCCTCCTTTGTCCTGAGTAAGTGGGTGTATCAGTGGCCCGCAGAGATGACCCAGCTGTCGGTATTTCAAACCCCACAAGGGAGGGATTGAAGTCATTCACCTGTGTGTAGGTGGGGCCCCTGCAGACCATCTCCCTGGCCAGGGGGACCGACACCCACTACTGAAGTTGGTCATGCGCTGTGTCTTCTCTCTGTGAGTAAAATGTTGTTCCATCCAGCGCCTGTGTGAGTCGTGTCTTTTTTGGTAACCCTAATACCTGCAAACCATAGGGCAGGTTGACCTCCTGGATCTTCTCCCTTGGAGATGATAACAGCTGCCACTTGCTCAACAATTTTATCTCTTATCTTGCCTCCGAGAACTTAAGTATACTAAGTGAGCAAAACGCTTTGTAACCTCGCAGGAGGTACACAAGGATGTATGTAGGTTGTGGAGTATTTATTGAAAAAATGAACAAATGAATTACAAGCACAGCCTAAGGTGAGGTTGAGCATATTTTGAAAGTGTGAATTCAGGCACATGTACATACACACACACAAACACATGCACACACACACGCAATTCAGTTGGTTTTGACCAATCTCATTGGCCAGTTCTGCTTTTAAAATATTGTGGCATATGTTATGGTAATTGGCTCTTTTCACCCCTGTGTGCAGTCAGATGTGTTGGGTGTGGACAGTATTTTGACATGCACGTTGTCATCACTGTTCCAACTCTGGAGGGTTGGCCTTAAGACCATGGGAACTCAGTTGCTTGGATTTGTAGCAAGGATCAGAAGCCGGGACAAGGAGGAAATGGAACTGGAGAGAATGACTGACTTAAAAATCTGACCCTACATGTAGGTCCCAGCCTCCCAAATGCAGTGTCCAGAGGCACGTGGGGGATGCAAGACTGATGTGAGTCACCTGGTGTCCAGAGGGGCACGACGCCTGGGGAGGCCGCAGCGGCAGTGCCAGTCTGGGCTGTGCAGCACTGGGGGTCCCGGGAACCACGGGCTCCCCCAGCTGCCCCACTGCAGGAGGACAATTCCCATCACGCTTATTTGAATGGTGCCTGGGGCCAGGCGTCTGTCCATCAAAGACCCACGTGCTGCCCCTTGTTCCTACTCTCCTTATGCTGCCTGGGCACGTGGCCAGCTCTGGTCAGTGTGTTCTGCTCAGCACGGGTCATGTTTGAGTAAAAACAACATTAAGAGCCCACTCTCTCCACCAGTGCTGTGAGTCCTGCAGCCGTACGCTGATCAGGTGGTGTCAGATGACTGATTCTTGGGGGCTGAGGAGCGGGAAAAAGTCTCCCGCAGATGGCTAAACCACAGAGCAGCAGGGCACGGCAGGGGACTGGCATTTCATGAGGGAAGCGTCCAGATAGGCTGCTTGGGTGGATGGTGGAGGCAACAATGGAAATAAAGGTGAAAATACTGATTTTATTAATCCGGTTGGTTCTGACAACACCCCTATGAAAGAGGCCCTGCTTGAACCTTCGTTTGACACACGAGAAGACATTGCCTCAAGGGGTTAGGAAACTTGCCCAAGGTCCCGCACCACCCAGGGCGACACCCTGGACTCAACCCAGCTGGGCCCGCGCCGGCCCTGTAGCCTCTCCGTGTGCCAGGCGGGCAGTGTAGGGCGCAGAGAAGGCGTGTGCACCCTTGGGGAGCTCTCCAGGATTCGAGGGCCTGGGATGTTCCCTGAGCTCACCCTCGTGTTTTACCAGCTCAGTGCTATCCTTTCTTCACTCGGACACCTAGACGACGTGACTGCCCGTGCGTGAGAGGAAAGAAGAGAGAACGTGAGCAGACCGTGCTCCGTGCAGTGGTCACCACTGTCATCCACTCGCGTCATGCACTCAGAGCAACCACGCGAGGACACACGGAGCAGTTATTTACACACTCGAGGAAACCACTTACCAGCGCGAAGGACAATTTCTTTCGGAATCTGCCCAGCTTGCCACTGCCCCTGGGAGAGCCTTAGTGGATTTTTCGGTTTTCCAACTGCTGTCTTCGTTTCTGCTCCTAGTCCGGGGAGCTGGGTGTTACTATTTGAATCGCTTCTTATTGTTTCATTTTTTTCCCCCTTCTGGGCAGATTTCCTGCATAAAGGAACCCTCTCAAAGTTCATTTCCAGGGGCTTGTTTTTCTTTAAACAAAAAAAGAAAAGTCTACAGATTTTTCTCTGCAGACTTAACGTCTGAAACACACCCAGTTCCCACTCCCGAATAGTTTCCTCTGTACGTCTCTCCTTGTGGGTTTTATTCCAAACGGAGCCAGTGTTGCCACAGGCCAGACGGGGCCCTTTCTGTGCCCACCCTGGAGGCCATGGCGTTTCTACAGGTTACAAACATAGAAAGAAAAAGCACGTTCCCCACCCCCAACCTTGCCAGAGCGCTCTCTTTTTTTTAAACACCTGATGTTTTCTACAGATTCCCCTTCGTACTGAAGACGGTCTTGGATTTTGTGCCGCAGCCCTGGAAGCGTCTGTACATACCACGCATCGTAACCAGATAAAGCCTCAGCTGAGCGGAGTGGAGCCACCTCACACCAGCCACTGTCTGCAGCCCGCTCCCACCTCAGGTTCTCGCCTGGCAGCAAAACTGGGCTCGCTCTTGTCAGCAAGAACATGGCCCAGGAATATGGAATGTATTAAGCTTAAGATGAGAGCCTGGAAGGAATGAGCACTTTATTTCCTTAAGGCAGCTTAGTTGAACCTGACATTAATAAACGAAATGAAGGCTGATCAGTGTTTAAAACAACCGTGCAAATTGGAACATGCTCATCTAGTGAACAGTATGTGAAGAAAATCCAGAAGTTGGCAATAAATAAACTGCCTATTTTCTTTTTGTAAGATACGTATGGGAATCAGACTTTTGGAGGCTACCCATGAGTTTTACTTCTTGCAGTGAACCTGTGTGCATTCCGTTTGCACTGGAATAGAAAGAGCCAACGGGCCGTCAATCAGAAGGGGACTGGCATCTGGAAAGGCAGTCGGGTCTCAGGCAGGTTTTGCTTTCTGCTAAAATTTTTTGAGTCTCCCAAAGATGTATGTAAAGACCACATCTATCAAAATAACAACAACTAACATTTTTTGAGTATGTGCCACATATAGGCTAAGGGCTTTACATAAGTTATTTCATTTAACACTCACTAAACCTCAATATATATTATGATTTCCATTTTACCTATGTAAAAACTGAGACCTGGAGAGGCCGAGGAACTGCCCAAGATGACACACTCATCTGGCAATACAAGAATTCTTAAGATTAACTAAAATTTAGTTATCCAGGGGCTGATCATCGGATATTATATTATGTGAGCAGGACACACCAATAGTTTGCACAAAGCAGAAGCAGTAAAATCAGCCAATGTCACAATTTCCTATGAAAGGCGCAAAGGTAATATAGCATGAGGCCTCTGCCCTCCAGAAAGTTGTAATCCATTTGCAGAGGTAAGACCAGCAATTATAGTGGACCCTTGAACAACACAGAGGTCAGGGGAGCCAACACCCCGTACAGTCAAAAATCCATGTATACCTTCTGACTCCCCAAAAACCTAATGACTAATAGCCTGCTATTGACTGGAAGACTTACCAGTAACATAAATAGTCGATTAACACATATTTTATATGTTACATGTATCACACACTGTATCCTTACAATAAAGTAAGCTAGAGAAAAGAAAATCGTAACGAAGAGAGAATATATCTACTCTTCATTAAGTGGAAGTGGATCATCATAAAGGTCTTCATCCTCATCATCTTCATGCTGAGTAGGCTGAGGAGGAGGAGGAAGAGGAGGGGTTGGTCTTGCTGTCTTATGGGTGGCAGAGGCAGAAGAAAATCCATTTGTAAGTGGAATCATGCAGTTCAGACCTGTGTTGTCCGGGGTCAACTGAAATTAAATTGCGTTGCAATTCAAGTTAATGCATGCTCTTCACTGAAATCACAGCATACTTTATCAAAGCTCAGAATTTTGTCATAAAAAGACCAGCATGACCAAACCCACCTCTGAATACCCAAATGTCCCACTTGATGAAGTCAGTGTGGCCATTGCATGGACGTTTCTATCTGAACATAACAGAATCTTTAGAGTTGGGGGAGGAGCATGCGGAGGGGCAGGAGGGGTCAGAGGTCAGGGAAGAAATGTGAAGAGAGCCTGGCCAGTCCCCACTGCCCTCTGGTCCTCACCCTTGAACACTTTTGCCCCCACATCCCTGCTGTCTTTCTTGTTGAGGAAGGAGCGGTGGGAGGGAAGAGAACGGAAAGAGAAGGGGGTAAAAAGAGTATTAAAGAAAGAATGAAATAAAATTGGGAGGAAGAGAAAGGCCTTTAAAAGGTCTTTGTCTTGCTCTGAAGGTGAGAAGGTAAAATAAAACCACCAAAAGAAATCCCTTCACTCTTAGCAACCTCAAGCAATGGCTTTATAAAATTGGCTTCTCTGCAGAAGAGAAAACAAGAATGTTGCATAATGTAGTAACATAATGACGGTTTGTGAGCTTTGATGAGGCGACAATTTGCAAGATCAATCCATTCAGCCTCCCACCGTTCCAGACGGGTTCTCAGCGTGGGATCTGTGGCCCTTAGAGGGATCCATAAAACTAAAAATTCTTCAAATTATGAAGTTTCTGTCATTCTTCTGGTGAATGGTTCTGGAGCTTCCAGCAGCAGCTCAATGAGATTTCCCAGCTCTGCATAGATTAAGAGCTTCAGATGAAGGCACATCTATTTCAGAAGCTGTAGCTTTAAAGTTCTCAGTTGGTAGCCAATTGTGAATCTTTCCTCCGAGTGCTTTTCCCCCACAGGATAAAATCGTGGCTTTATCAGACTTTCCAGAAGCCCAGATATTGCAGAGTCCTTTCCAGGCAGGCAGCCATATCCTTTAACCATCCGCTTACGATAAGGCTTAAAGTGTTCCCCCCACACACCAGTTGTTCTAAGTGTGCGCTGCTCCATCAGTTTCCCCTTAACACGCGGCACCTGCAGGTGAGCATCGCGCTCAGGGGAGGCTGAGCAGGAGGAAGGAAGGACTCCGACCTTATTTAGATCCTGTGCGTCTGTTGATACGACCAAAGATCACGTGAACTTTTCTGAAAGTTACATAACTCCTTTGTCTGGCATCAAGTGTTTTTGACAAATAAAATCTGTAAATCTTTCCATCTGTGTTATCTCTGAACTCAGTCACTCTTCATTTATCTTCTACATATACAGTTGATTTGGAGAAGACTACAGTGAAGAATTTTATCGTTGTCTCTTTTAACTTTTATCTTGTTGGATTCAGTAATTGTTTAGTACAGTATATCCAAATATTTTGGGATGCTGATTTTTCATTTGACGTGACAGTTCTTCATCCTAGCTTCACGCCACCCGTGGGCACATCTATCATGATCTCAACGGCCTATCCCAGTATCTGGTTTCAATATTGACCAGGAGAAGGAGACCAAAGTTTAGCAGCTCCTCCTGGCTTAAGTTGATCAATGCAACAATTCTCTTTAGATACAAAGTGTTCAAACTGTTGTCAATTCCGTCCACTAGAACAGAATCCAGGACACATTTCTCCGTCTTGTCAACTTGAACGTCATAAAATTCTTTCTTAAGGAACTTGCTGAAACTTACATACTCTTCTTATACATAGCATTCTTCAATATTTTCCACTCTACCTCATGAGAACTATTGCAGGGAGACAGATTTTGGCTCAATAATTAAAGCTGATTGGGGATGGAATGGGCATAGTTATCACGATCTCAATGCCCTATCCAGGTGTGTGGCTTCTCCAGGTGGTAGAACCTGTTGTTGAAGGTTTCAAATGTCTGACTGGTCACACATCAGCAATAAAACAGGAAAGATTCAAGTATCAGGCAAGGGATTGAATTCTGTGATCATTCTGTGTATGGTAACTTGCAACTCTGAAAATTTTTGAATGTAGATGACTCTTCAAGAGTGATGAGTAAGTCGAATGGTAGCTTCAGGTGCAACTTCATTCAGGGTTCAGTGAGGACATCGTGGTCCCTTTCTGCTCTGCTTCCCTTTGTGTGTTGGTTTTGCTCCGAGGCTGTCCCCACTTCCTGTAGTCAGCTGGCTACAGCATCTCGCTGGGCTTTGTGTACTCATATCGCCAAGCCCAGGGGAGAAGAGCATATCTGTATTCTCGCATTCTTAGCAAACGTCTTAAGACTTGCACTGATTAGACTGGATTAGGTCATGTGTCCATCCCATAATAATCACTGTGGCCAAAGAGTGGAGATACACTGTTCTGGTTATCTGTTGCTGCACAACAAATCACTCCAAAATTTAGGGCCTAAAACAACAGTCACCTAATTATCTCTAGTGGTTTCTGTGGGTTAGGAATTTGAGTCAGCTCAGCTGGATGACTCTGGCCTGGGGCCCACGTGGACTTGCAGTGAGTGGTGGGGAGGAGGGGTAGAGGGTGCTAGGAGCTAGCTGGGCACCCTCTGTCTACGTGTAGTCCTGGGGCCTCTCTATGTGGTGTCTCCAGTTGGCCTGTTGGGCTTCCCCACAACGCGGAGGTCTCGGGGCAATCAGACTGCTTGCATGGCAGCATTCGGGGAGAATGAGGTGTGTTTGGTATTTGTATAGCCTAGCCTGAGAAATCACATAGTGTCTCTTCTGCCCTACTTTTTCGGTAGAAACAATCATAAAAACCCACCCAAGTTCAAAGGGTGGGTACACAGACCCTCTTGGTAGAAGAGGGGCAAGCAAGGTTCTAGAACATTCTAGGAGAAAAATCATCTGGGAAAATATAATCTGCCACATATGCTGATGGGCTTAATCCAATCAAAACCCAGTCCTGAGCTGAGAGCCCAAGGACAGTCTCCCAAAGCGAAACCTAAGTGTTATTGATGGGAGGAGAGAGACTTGGACAGGCAGAGAACAAACCCTCACTTCTGAGTGACATGGCACTAAAATATAGGTGACGAAAGGGGAAGTCACTGTCTTCTCCCTACTTTAATTTTTTAATGTATATTTCTACAATTACTTTATCATATGACTTAAATTTTGCAGGAAGTTTATATTTATAGCCAAAACTAAATACAACAGTTTGATTTTTAAAAAGAAGGCACTAACAAGTCACACCTCATTAACCAGATCCCCCATGGAGAATCCATCTTGACACACTAGGCTGCATTTGCTTGTGCCGGTGATAAGCAGAGTAACGGCATGAACAAAGGTGGGCGCCAATGAGCTGTTTTTAAGGGGATGAGCATCGGTTTTCACGTGGAAGAGAAACGGTGCTAATTACAAACATCTCTGAGAGCTGTTCATTAAACACTTTTGAGATTACAAAACTTGTTTCCTATCTCATCCTATTATAATTTTATTACATTCAAATAAGAGTTTAGTAAATATGAGTAAAATGCATTTAAAATAAACCTTTGTTTCTTTTAAAACAGTGGATAACTCGGTATTTTTATGCTTTTGCCAGAGTGACATGGGCCCCCTCCTGATCAGAGTCAGGCTTTATATTGTTTATAATGGAGGAAAACATCTATCATAAAATATGAGCTTTATTGTTATAAATTCACAATATAAAGATAAAAAACTGCTGTGAGTCTGTATAATTGTTGTTTTAAAGATTTCCCTTCATCCCAGCCAGACTGGTCGAGAGCTTAATCCGAGCCTTGCTGCTGGGAGCCCCTTCTTCCTTCGACTCCAGTGGGAGTATCAGAAAGCTCACTGGAATGGAGTCGCCCCACCCTCTCACGCTGCGGATTGCCGCCTTCAGATAAGTACCTGTTGATGGATGCCGATGGCACCCTGGTGTTTCCCTCGTGTTAAATAACTGTCACACGCCCAGACTGGCAGCTACCAAGACAGGCTAGGGCGTTGAGAGTGTGGAAAGACATGGGCTAACACCTCTCTCCACCGCCGACACACGGCCTGGCGCAGTCGGCCTGAGGACCTGCCGCCTGCTCTACTGTTTGGCATGGGCTCTAGATCTCCAAACAGCTTTCTTCTCCCAGACCTCAGGCCAACAATCCAACAAAGAAACCAGCTAAAAAAGTGAGTGTACAAACAATGGTCAATTGTTTGGTCTGTATGAATTCGAAGAGCGGCCTTGCCTGACTTTTTTTTTTTTTTTTTACCAGTTTGACTAAATCAGCGTATTATTTTAACATTATGTGGAATTTTTCAGTAACAAAAACCCACTCTCCATTTTTTAATGTCTTGCTAGATACACTTATTCTTAAATGTGTGATTTCTTTACCTATGAGCCATGTGTTAACCAGCTTTTGTCAACATAGCTTGTGTCCTACATGCAAAGGAATGGGTTTCCTGCCTGGAATGACATGATTTGGCCTCTGCTTCGAGCTCTGCATGGAATGCAGGGTAGCCTGAGCACCCCCGGCTCCCACAGTAGGAATGGAGGCATTTTGCAGCCACTTATTCAGCTGCAGGAAAGGCAGTGGGCCCAGGAGTGGCAGGGATGCCTGCCTCCAGCTCCAGAGAACAGCAGAAGGGGCTCACTGCTGGGTACCTAAGACAGTGCAGGACATCTTGGAGAGCCACAGAGGAGGGGAGCCCCCATCACTGAGCAGGAGAGGCAGAAAATGGCGGGGCCACATGGTGCAGGGAGGACCTGCTCGTGAGCTCTCTGGAGAGCCACTCCCAGGATACATTTGGGGCCATTTTTCAGATGTCTTGAATCCTGTATTAAGAGACCCAGTGAAACACCAGTTATGGCTGAAAATGCATGTTTTCAAAAATTACTATACAGATTTGTTTCCATCAGGAAATCGTAAATCCTGAACTATAATTACATTTGAATTTTTTCAAGATGAATCTTCTTTTTGTAAAGTATCACTTTCTCTGGAACAGCAGGGTTATTATTTCACAAATGTTTAGAATAGAAAATATTTCAAATTAAATGTAATCAAAGTTCTGTCTCTTATCCGTAGCAGTCATATACTCCATCTTTTCAAATATGGGTTGGATCCCGATCTTAGAAGGCCCATAACCCATTAGACTCCCCAACTGGGTCTTAGTCGCCGTACAACTGAGGAGCATGTTTTGAACATGGAAGTAAGAGCGAGGGAATGTGACTGACAAGTTACTGCCGCACAGTCTCTACTTTCTGTCCTGCTGGAGGCAGAGAACTGGAAGCAGACGCCACCAGGTCCGTCTGAAGGGTCCATGGAACCAACAGAACATTTTCCAGATATTAAGGACTTGTCCAACTTCTTTTTGCAAACCCAAGTGTGAATGGCTCAGAAACGCTAACTGAATCTGCTCCACATGGGCCGAGTTTTAAAGTTAACATGAAAAGAAGAATGACTGATATGTAAAAATTAGAGGCAAATATATGAAAGAGTCGTTACTTTATATCCCTCATGGACAAGTACTTACATCTTAATTACCTTGATTCTTTTAATTTATACTAGGTCTCCTAAACTTCCCACCAGCCAGCACTTTCCTATTTTGCAACTGCTCTCACATTTGCTGGGCGAGAGAGTGTCACAGGTCTTCTGTGTCTGTATCGAGGAAGAATTAACAGGCAGGGAAAGAATAGTTTCTAAAGTAAAGAGGGAAGGCAATAGCCCAGGCTTTCGCACTGCCAGGCTGAGCACAGTCGATAGCGCCCGGGCCCAGAGGAGGAAGCCGTGAAGAGGTCCTGAGTTAACATCCTTAAATTCCCACACTGGACACAGACTCGGCCCGGAGGCTGGGGCAAGGCCGAGCCTACAGGCAACCCCTGAAGCAGGTCAGAAAGGCTATAAAACGGGCAACTGCCTTCTGTGGAGCAGGTACAGGTCGAAGCTTTTGGGAAAGAGGAGATCAGGTGTGACCCTCTCCAGATGTGAGTGTCCTGAAATTGGGACATGTAGTTTCTTAAAATCAATTCTTTTAAAATTCAGCACTGAGTGAGGTTAAACTAATAACTGACTTACAGTAAAGAAGAATTCTAGCAGGTTAGAAGTCACAAACTGTACGCCAGGCCGCACTTCAGCTGGTTGAGCACAGTTCAGGCCCTCGGGGTTTGCTGGCTGGTTCTGGAGCAAGGGTACAGTTAGTGGTTGACGCCCGTGATGAGAAATGAGGCTCTAATAGTCCCAGCAGTCGTGAGACTCGCCACCCTCGCCCCACCCTGTCTTCAATCCAACATCAGTTTGCCACTGATGGGCAAATGCCTGCAGTTAGAGATGAATTCCTCTGACTTCAAGCTTTGTCCCCTACTGTACCAATGACCACTGGAGTGCGGACACTGGTGCTGGCTGTTCACTGCTGAGTAGACGTGGATTCCTAAGAGCCCTTCCTGAGAACCATTTGGATGGAGGCGAGGAAGTGAAGAGCGTGAGCACGTTGGGACCCTGCTGTGGCGCAAGGGCAGGTGTGCCAGAGACGGCTCAGGTGGGGCAGGGCCTGGAGACAGGACCCGCCCGTCTGGCATCTTACCTAAGGCCCTCCTTACTACAGGGCTCACTTGCTTTGGGACGGAGCCTCTGAGCTCACACAGAACACAGAGAAGGACATTCACTTTTTTTTCCTGATCCCAGGCCAGAAACACATAAAAAAGTAGATTTTGGCAAGAAATGAATGACTCTGCATAACCCATCATCTCCCCTGGAAAGATAACTGGGAGGAAGGTGCCTGCTGAGGGGTGTCTGGGTCTCGGCTTCAAAGGCGACATGAGGAGGGGAGAGACCGCCCCTGCCCCTGGGACCAGGAGGGGAGGGGCCGGCAGGGCACCCGGGGCCAGTGGCCCAGGACCCAGGATGGGACTTGAAAGCAGAGTCGACAGAGTCTCAAAAAGACTAGGTAAAAGTGAATTTAGTCCAAGAAATACACGAATGTTGGGGCCAGAAAACGGGGCAAGTAACAAGAAGAGAGGCAGATGGATCACGCGGGTCCCAGGAGCTGTGAAGGCAGAGATGCGCCAGGCACCCCCAGCCAGCTACGGGCAGGCAGTCGCCTACGTGCCTCAGTGCGTCACTTATTTCTGAAACAACCCCAGGAGGTGTTAACTCTTACTGTCCTGATTTTACAGATAAGAGAGCTGAGGCTGAGAGGTGGGATGGTTTGCCCAAGGCCGCATTGCTAGTCAGTCAGAAGCTGAGATATTGCTCCAAGGTGGGAAAGAAAGGTTTTCTATGAAGGAGAACACACAATTTATTACTCTCTGAAAACTTCCTCTTGGTGCTTAGTGGATGTTAGGAAAATATTATCAAAGGATTATGGCTCCTTCTTTTCCAGAGAATTCTTGCTTTGCAGCCAACCTGTGAGGCATCCCATTTGAGCCTGTGACTCTGGAAAAATCCTATTCTGAGTAATCCATTCACAGAAAACACCCAGGAAACAAAGCTTCTCCTACACAGACCTCAGTTTCCCCACATCGTCAGTGAGCAGCTGGCAGGGTACACTCTGTGGCGGAGGTGGCCACAACCCCAGCACCCCCGGAGCTGTGGTCTCCAAGGGACAAACACCTTCTGCTTGTCCGTGAAGTGTAGAAAGAGGTTAGTTTCTCAGTCACACCAGCCCCCAAAATTGGTTTCTTCAGAAACTCTAGGCATCAGGTTAGTGCTGATCAAATCTAATGAGAAGGGAGAATACATATTTTGATAGAAAAGTAGGTAAATGTTTCCTTCTTCCATGCCTTTAAAAAAAAACAATAGAAACACGGTTCTACCTTAAAGATGGAACATTATTAATAACCACCATTTAGGGCACATCCTCTGTGTGTCTGGCGTTTACTGAAATTTTCACATTTAATGAGGGATAACTTGGCAGGAAGCAACAGACTCCTACGCACACCAGCTTGAGGAAAGAAGGCACAAGGGAATCTCCTAGAGCCAAAGGCAGGAAATTGCGTTGCATCTGAGGGAAGGTGAAAGTCACCCACGGACACTCTCTCCCTTCCCAGTCTCCGGCGGGGCCCAGGCGGCCTCTCTCGGCTTCTGTCTACGCACCTGCCCTGCGGATCGTCTTCGTCTGCCTCCTCCGAGCTCCAGCACCCGCTCAGCTCTCGCTCTTGTGTGACTTTGGTTCCCTGTGGCTCTGATACTGGCCTCAACTCTACTTGAAAACCCAAGGGTTCAACTCTCTTGCCTTTAGTTTCTGGGCTTCTTAGTTTATAATCTCCAGAGAGAATCAAACAGGCGCACCTGAGTACGGATTAGTCCCTTGGGGTCAGGTGCCACCCTCTGGTGCCATCAGCTAAGGAGGAGGGTGCAGACAAAACTGCACGGGACAGTCTTGCCACCCGAGACCAACCCCGCACCTGGGTTTTGGGTACTCCACATAAGGAGTGTGCCTGGCAAGGAACTCCAGAATGTCATTACCAGTGTCATTAGGGGGCACTATTGTTTTCAACTTAGGCACGAGCAAGAGGTTGAAACCTGGTTCACCACCACACTATTAGCAGGTGTGGAACTGGAATTGGAATTTAGGCCAGTTTATGTTTCAGGGTAACAAACTAGCCCGAGACTTGGTGACTTAAAACAAAACCCACCATGTTACTGACGATTCTGTGGGTTGGCCAGGCTTGGCCAGGACGCTCTCTCAGGTCCACGGGTTGCGCAGGTGCTCAGGGGGCTGTGCTTCTGTCTGCAAGAGCCGAGTCGGCCTCGCTCGTGTGTCTGCTCCTGCTCTTCCGTCCTCCGAGGCTTCTCCTTGCTCGCGGGCTTCATTTCCCTGGGCCTCCCTTTCTTCACGCAGTTTCTCTGCAAGTACAGGACGTCTTTATATGGACTCGTGACTCCCAGAGAGTAAATGGAAACTGCAAGGTGGACGGGTGTCCAGCTTTGGGTGACATGTCATCACTTTGACTTTTATTGGTCAAAGCAGGTCAAAGGCCATCCCACACTCCAGTGGAAAGCCAACAGTCCCCACCTTTAGATGGGAGGAGGGACAAAGTCGCATGTCAAAGGGGCATGGGGACTGGCAGCCGTCTTTGGAAATAACCATCCACAGAACCCTAGACCCATACAAGTCGTACAATGCCAAGCACCCCTGGTCCTTCTGATGTCCTCGAGAGCTCTTTCAAGGACAGCCCGAGTCCAAGCCAGAGGCGCAGGGCTGAAGGCAAGTTCTCAAACAGGCCTGATGTCCTCTGCGAGCCGGGCACCAAGCTGCACAAATGCACAAGTGAGTCAGGCATGGCCCCCGCCTTCCCAGAGACTGCGGACTCCTAAGAGAAGGACCTGTACGCACATAAATAATGTTCAGTCCCCTCCAGAGGACAACGAGCACTTTTTAAAGCAGGAAGCACGAGGGCTGCCAATTAGTCTGGGTCTACTCAGTACCTTCTTTTTCTGGGCAATCCATCAGACTGAGCTACTTCAGAGACTCTAGAAAATAAAACTTTAAAAACTGGGCAGTCATTAAATTCATAGCTTTTTAAAATGTAAAGTGATTTTATAAAGAAAAAAATACCCTCTTCACCCCATAAGCTGGAAACTAAGCGAGAGGCAGAGGAGGTGGGGAGCCCGCAGCAAGACTGTTGGTGGGGGTCCCTTTCGTCATGGAAGACGACAAAAACCCAAACACAAGGGAACCCAGGAGCAGCCCACCCGGCTTCAATGGCATCAGGTGGTGGGAGCCAGGTCCAGGAATTGCAAAGTCTGTCACCCTCCTGAACCTAGATCTGGTCATTGACACGATGACACGTCAACACTCACAGTTCATGAGGCAGGTGCTCAGCCCCGCCCTCCATCCTGCCCAGACCTGGTCTGACACAGAGGGGCTGGTCCTCCCTGCAGGACTCGAGGACCCACCACAGGGCCCCACGCAGAACCTCTTTCTGCCGCGGGGATGCACCTGTTTGTCCGTCGAAGCCCAGTTGCTTTCCTCAGCCCACCTGCCGCATGGCCGAGGTGAACGCCGAGACCCGCCTCTGGCTCGCTGTTTACACCGCAGCCATTCCTGAGGTCCTCCCGCGTGCCAAGCACAGAGCGACTCCTGAGACACAGAAGGACAGCAGCCTTCCACTCGGGAAGCTCCCAGCCTAGCAGCGAGGACAGAAACACACATTTCCATGTGGACACTCACCATTTATCAACCAATAGTTTCTACTATAGTTTCTTTTAAAATTTCGTGACTTGATTTTTGTTTTCATTTATGTGTGTGAATGCAGTGTGTTTTCAGAGGTTTCTGTAGGGGCAAATCGTACCAGGTGGTTCAGGGGCTGTGGTACTTGCAACACTGCCGGAGGGGTTGATCTCTGCACTTCAGCCACAAATCCAGTAAACAAATAACATGCACCTCCAGACGTGGGGACCCCAGGCTGTGAGGTGTGACAGTGAGATCTCACAGCCACTGGGGGCTGAAGGTCGTACCTGCCTGGGACGCTGCGTACAGGATGTCGGCAGGGCGGGTCTGACCAGCTCTGGGCGCGCTGGCCGGCGGGCGCTGGGGGGAAGCTGGGCCTGGGGCAGATTGCTTTTGAGCTCTCAGTTGGATTTCTGCAGGGGCTGCCTGCTACTGCCACGGCTGCACGATCATTCCTCTCGCCTCAGTGGACCGGAACTGAATGTTTGTTCGTAACAGGATAAACTGTGAGCCAGCATTTTCTCGTGTGCGGTTTAGCGGAGAAAACGCGTTTTCTCCAATGCGCCTCTCACTCTTCCCTCATTCTCCCCGATCCTTCCTCCTTCTCCCCGATTTCCCTTTTCTTAACTCACCCTCCAGATTTCACCTCCTCCTTTTTACTTTGGATAATCCTGAAAATATAAATGAGGTCGTTCAAGGGTGATAAAGGAAGGTGTTTCTTTATGCAACATCGGCCCTGTGGCTATGTGCCTCTCACGCAGCATTCCAGGAGCTGACAAAGGACTTCCTCGGGTTTGAGAGCAGCTCGAGCCACAGTAGAGAACATTCTTCCTAAGATATTGCCCACACCCAAATCAGTGGCCTCTCCTGGAGGAGTCAGGTTGCAAGTCTGAGTGATAATGCAGATTCCATCTAAGTCACGCTGCTCCCACAGAGGACATTCCTGGACCCAAACTTCTAACAGGAAAATGCTTTTCCAGTGGCAAATGTGTCTGACCAGATGGCCGAGAAAGCTGGTAAATCTTAGGCCACTAAAAATGATCTGACCTAAGAAAAATGGGGGGGAGGCTACCCAAAATAGCCTCAATGTTGTCTTCTCGAGTTCTGTGCCATCATTGCGATTGATGACACACAGATGATAAAGTTGATCTCTAAAGCATTTAGGGAAATGCTCACAGGAGTCAAATCAGTGTACAGTGTGTATCACAGACACATACTGCAATCCCCAACTGAAAACGGAAAATCCCCTGCAGTTGTTCATATAAAAGGTCAAACAAATATAAGCTTCCACCAGGGCCATAGGTGAGAGTTGGGGACTTTTAAGACAAGTCCCCCAAAATGCTCTTCCACAGCCACCTTCACTCCTCAGGGACTAGGCAGGAGCATCCGCACTAACCCCACCGACTCTGGAAGCACATAGAGACCTTCACACGCTGCCCAGGGAGGGGCCTTCCGAGGCTCTGGCTCCTGAACCAGAGAGAAGTCATGGGAAATAGCGACCCTTAGGGACCAGAAAGAGTTTCCTGGAGGAAGCTTCTAACTAAAACTCTTCACAGTGAGTTCTCAGGTCGGCGTGACTGTGGAGTCTGGACCTCGTGCTCAGCGGATGATGTCAGTATCTGTGCCCAGACTCAGAGCCGCTCCAGGGTGGCACTGCTGAGGGATCCACCGAAATCCTTACAGCTACTCCTACCTGGAAGTGGAAGGGACAAGGAAGCTCTCAGCACTCAGAAGTGGTGCCTCGGAATTTAATAATTTTTAAAAGTCTCTGTCTGCCTTCTGTGACCACAGGACTCTCTCACCTTGTCCCACCTGACACATGCCTGCTCTGTCTCTGATGGTGACGGAGGTTCTTCATCCAGACTGGGCCTGCGGCAGTTGTAAAGCGTGGCTCCAAATGCTGTGACCCTCATCCCATCAAAGGGGAGGCCTCTCTCCCCTTCACTCTAGAGGGATCCGTGACTTCTCTGCCCAATGGAGGGTGGTATAAGTGGTGCTCTGTGGCCTCCAACACTGAGTAGAAAAGGTCGTGTCTACCAGAACACTCACTCTTGGAGCTCTGAGTCTGCCTAGTGCCACCATGCTGGGAGGGAGCTCAAGCCACACCACGAGGCCACACGTGGGCACTCCGGGGAGAAGGACGCCTGAGCCCAAGTCTGACGTTGTCCCAGCCCAGGCACCAGACACGTGGGCGAAGAAGCCTCAGATGACTCTGGACCTGGCTGTATGAGTCACGTCAGACGTTCTTGTCTTCCCAGCTGAGGCCCAGGCTTTGTGGAGCAGAGCTAAGCTGTCCCTAGTGTACCAGGTTGAAATTTTGGTCCCACATAATCCATAGGCATAATTAAATGCTTGTTTTATGCCACCAGGCCTTGAGGTGTTTGGTACACAGCACTAGATAACCAGAGTGTCCTCCACGTGCTGCTCTCCTCCCGGTCTCTCGGGAGCCCACAGACTTCCACGGTTCAACCACAGCAAGCAACAGCACACGCCTTCCGTGTGCTGGGGACTGCGGTGTGAGCAGTTGGTGTGAGGAGACCCAGCCTCCGTGGCACTTACAGAGAGTCAGAGCCACCTCTCCACGGCTGAGTGCTCCTTGCTACAGGTAAACACAGGAAGGTTCTGTCTGAGGAGCAGGCCGTGCCGCCGTGGTGGGCTGGGGTCTTTCCAAGGCCTCCAGCTTTCACGATCTAGTGGCAGCAGCCATGCCAACCAGTCTGCTTTCTGGACGTTGCCCTCCAAGGGCACAAAACTCGCCTAGAATACAATGTGCTGTCTGTCTCCTGGAGTTTGGCAGCTCCCCAACGAGTGCCACGAACAGACTGGGGTCTTCCAGAAGCTCTTCAGGGGATTATTCTAGGCAGAATGGAAAGCACACCGCCCCTTCCCAGGTGGCAGAAACTAATCATGGGGAATGGGGGAAATAAGTTTAAAAAGACAGGAAAAGCACCCCAGCAGACCCCGGGCCAACACGGGAAACAAATGAAGCACACATTTGTGAGCAACGACCCTGCAGCGGGGGATTCAGCGGGAGCCCTCCCTCGTGTTCCCAGGTCTTGCCGTGGGCCTGTCTCCCCACGCTGCCTGCCTGCATGCCCTGCAGGTACCGAAAACTCGAGAAATCCAGACAACCAGACACTCACACAGGAGTTAAAGACCAAATTCCAAAGGCCGAAGCTCTCCGGCCAACAATGACTTCACATTCTTGGGAATAAACTATTGACCAGACGCGTGAAGAGAGCTCCATGTGCAAAAACAAGCGCAGAGACAAAGATGAGCTTCTGAACCCAGCAAGCGTTCCCAGACAAATGCACCCTGTGGGACTCAGTTGCCCCCAAGTCCCGGTCCCCCACAGCAGATAAGAGGAGCAGGTCGCACCTGCCTGGCAGGGGGTGCTTTGGGCTCAGCCCCAAAGACAGCGTGTCCTCAGCAGATAGCTGCAGTAAGGGGACACCTCCGGGCTGCGCCTACTTGGAAGCCCAGCTCAAATACGATCCCTGTCTGGAGAACTCGCTCTTTCTGCCCTGGCAAATGTCCCTTCTATCTGTTTTGAATTTAAAAGAAACAAATGTCTTAGAATGATCAGAAAACACAATTCTACGTTCTCTTCTACGGACCTTTACTTCACAGCAAACCGGAGACATTCTCATTCTATGTCTCACTTTGGCAGCTGGTATCAACGGGAAAAGAAACTGAGGTAGCAATGAAGGGAGAAGTTGGTGAGAGTCAAGATGTTTACAAGGAAAGATGGGAACTTTCAGAATGAGTTTCTCGGCGGCAGGAGCAGCCTTGTCCCTTTCATCAATAGCATTATGATAGCACTGAGTAGGGATTCTAATAAGGACATGAGGATGCGTGGCTCAACGGTCTAGTGGACGGGTGGATGAAGAGCAAATGCACGAATGCATGAACGCATGAATAGCAACACACGCATGCACAGGTGAGATGGCCTTGGCAGCACCTTGTCTCCTCAGGGATCTGAATTTCAAACCCAGTCCTCTTTCCCCGGCATCACTTTAACACTAAGTTCGTCGATTTCTCACAATGTGACTCTCATGTGTTCCCCACCATGTGACTATTTTCTGTTGAAAGCGCCACCCCTTTAACTAATCACCCAGTGGGAAATCTTGGCGCCTCTTTCCCTGGTAACACACCAGCTCTTGCCTGTTCTTTAAATCTCCTCCTGTTTTAGTCTCTTCCTTCTCGTGCCTTCTGTCCCCACCCATCTCTTGGCGTTAGCACCTCACACGGGCATCCTCACTCTGCCGCAAAGCTGGGTAGCTGGGTGCCCTCCCTCCAGTCTCTCCCACGCCTGATCTTTACCCAGGAAATAAAAGCCAAGCCCCGGCCAGATCGTCAGTGTCCTTCCACGTCCTGTGCCAACATAGCTTTCTGATCCACCTTCCTGTCCTTATCCTCTCCTGCGTCTTTGCTGGTTCCGCCCATCCCACCTGCAAAGGCACGGTTTCCCTTTCCTGTCTCTTGAAATGAAATCCACACCTGAAAACTCAGCCAGTCCCCACCTCCCTGATGGAGCATTTCGGGTCTGCACACTGGAAGGGTTCACTCGTACAAGGAACCCAGAACCCAACCCCGAGTGGCTCCTCGCCAGGGCGCTCACCCCGCAGTCTCACGCGCTGCTCCGTCTTCAGGCCTGCGGCGCTTTGGGTTCCCTGTGATGGCATTGGCTGGGCAATCCTAGCTGGGCTCCTATCTCCCCTGAGACGCTGGCCCCAGCCACAGTCACTGGCATCTTGTCTTTGATTATTATCCTAGAGCTACCAATGCCCCAATTCTCCCATTCCTCAGGGGTGCACCCCTTATATCACTTACCACACTGCAGTAATGTGTGTGTTTTCTCCAATAGATTAGAAGCTTCTAGAGTGCAACCATTCTGTCTTATTCACCTTTTTATTGCCAGCATCTATCACAGTGTCTAGTGCATAGCAGATGCTCAATAAATGCCTGCTGAACTGAGCAAGTAATATCAGTGCAATAACGACCGTAACGATAATCACAGGTACCATGTAGCCTGTGCCTGTTACGTGCAACACTCTGTGAATGCTGTGCCCATTACTCCTGCAGCAGCTGGGTGTTAAAATCGTCTAGGTTTTGCAGATGTGGAACCTAGACCCGGCTATTTAAATTTCCTGCCCAATCTGGAGGTGGGATTCAAATCCAGACCATTTAAGTTTACAGTCCACACTTGTTTCTCCGCACCTCCTCGCCGTCCTCGCGCACAAAGAACCCCAACATTATCACACTGAAGCAGAGGCACAGAAACTTAAGCGCAGATAACAGAAGCACCTGCCAAGGCAAGATGACTTCAACGACATGGTGAAAGAAACGGTTAAAGGCCATCGTCCTACAGACTTGTGCACTTTTAGCCGACTAACGGTGTCACCGCGGAAGGGTGGTATTGTTGGTTAGCTAACACAGGGGCAGGGACTTATTTGATGTCTCTTTAGCACTCACTGTCATCTGGTGTCAGGAAGCAAAGGAAAGAACGACAACGATATGGATAGATTTCACCTCCTTTACATTCGTCCCAAGGATTAAATGTATACCCAGACAGGTGTATATCCACTTATTAATCTACAGACACTCTCATCTACAGTCATAATATTAGTTTCTTTATTCCCAGGTGAACCTTTATGGAAAATGCTCAGCTGCCTTCAATTATATATGGTTTAGTTACATAAATCTATTATCGGAGAGTGCGTAAGAAAGTTAAAGCCAGTAAATACGAAGAAAAAGTAACATAAAAATAAGTGTGAAGAAAAGCTTTAATGTTAACAGTCTGATTTACTTTTTAGACAAATGGCTATTTCAAAACAGCTGAATATTTTCTTAACCAATAGCAAAAGAAATGGTTATTTAATAATATAGTGCTTGTATACATTTTGCCCTCTTGATATTCTAATACATACTTTTTAAAATGTGGTTTATTTTACTGGATTAACTTATCAGATATGTGATTTAATAATGTTTATACATATGCTTAAAAGCCTCTGTTTCCACCAGGTTTTTGGCATGTAATATTGCTACTGCCTGGAATTTTTTAACAGCTTCAAATTTGTTGAACCAGAGGTGACATAAGCCATTACTTTTTATGTTTGCAGACAGCAGACTTTAAAGGCCTCTGCCTGTGTAGTGCAATAATGAAGCAAATATCATAAGAAAGAACTGAACGATTCTGTGCACACAGCGATTAATCATGAAGAAACATTAGAATGCAAATACAACAAAAAATACTTAATCTTTCCCCTGGGGGCAGTTTGATCCCTAAACCTGACACCTCAGCCTGAGTCAGGATCCACTCTGTGCTCACTGCAGGTACCCTGGGATAGGCATCGCATGGGCCCCCTTAAAGATGTTCCTGGGCTGGGCATGGTGGCTCACACTTGTGATCCTAGCACTTTGGGAGGTCGAGGTACGAGGATGGCTTGAGGATAGGAATTCAAGATCAGCCTGGGCAACACAGTGAGACCCCATTGCTACCAAACAAAAAATTAGCTGGGTGTGGTGGCACACATCTGTAGTCCCAGCTAAGGGACTGGGACTAAAGGCTGAGGCAGGAGCATCACTTGAGCCCAGAAGTTCAAGGCTTCAATGAGCTGTGATCCCAACACTGCACTCCAGCCTAGGTGACACAGCAAGACCCTGTCTCTAAAAAGAAAAAAAAAAGATGTTTGAATCATGAAACTATTCAGGACTTAATTATTTGACTCTCTTTGATGCACAGATAGATGTGGGCATGGCTGGAGAAGAATGAAGCCCCCTGAGGGTCCTGCTAACTCGGCAATGCATGCCTTATCCAACTCCTCAGCCCGCAGATGAGAACAAAACATGAATCCGTGCCTTGCCGTGAACTGGCGCTCTTGTAACAGGTATGGATGTTAATCCTAATGCCTGTCTAGAAGTGCGCGTGTTTTTAAAGTACTCTTGTACTTGTTACTTATAGAAATATTAAATTACTGGATGCTAGAACATTCAGTGCTAGCTGGGTCCCTCTTGTCTGGCAACCAAAGGATGATGCCCTTAATTCAGATAAGACCCTAAAGCTAGCAGAAACGACTGACGGTTTTCAGAGCCGGGAAGGAGAAGAGGCAGAAGGAAGACTTCGAGGCAGGCTTACAGAGTAAGTTCTAAGGGCCAGAGAACTAGCAAGTGGGTTTTTCTCAGGGCTTAGGCAAGGAGGTAGAAACAAGCAAAGAGGCCACAGGGTGAAACCTGCGGACTTGGGACACATCTGCCTGAGGCCTCGGGTTGTACCCACAGGAAGACTGTGCTTCTGAGGCCTTTCAAAATAGGAGGAGAGGTTCTCTTCCCAGGACAGCGTTGCCCTGGCACCTGCCCGCCGCCTCCATCTGCTGTCGGCCGAGTGCTGAGCCAGTCTGTGAACTGAGGTGTCAACCCCAGGTGCGAGAACATCCTGGCCACCAAGGGCCGATGTTTATGCTGCTTATAAAGTTTAGACCTCTGGGCAGAATACATCAGGTATTAGTCTTTAAAATCATGTTAATTTTATTCTTCCCTTTTTGGTAAACTTTGTCCCCCCACCACAAAACTCATGTTGAGGCTTGGTCCCCAAAGTGGTGATGTTGGCAGGTGGTTCCTTTAGGAAATGATTAAGTCATTAAGAGGGATTAATGCCTTCCTCAACGGAGTGAGTTCTCCCTCTTGCAGGACTGG